>JZKD02S1679873.1:71542-85109 GCA_000966675.3 Picea glauca | reverse complement strand
GTTTTGCAAGAGTGAAAATAGAATTCAAAATCCAATATCCCTATTCACCTTAAGTGTATTGATTTGAAAATACCTTTACTGATGACAAATCCATTTTCCTTAATGAGAAAATCTAGGCGACGATCTGCAATCCATATTAGAATCATTATTGTATGATTGTGATTAATTCCATTAATATTAGTGGTTCATGATCGAGAATTTTTTATGGAACAGGTTAGAAAATATCCGAATCGCGAGTGCATGAATGATTAATTTCAAGATAATCTTGTTTAATACATTAATTAATCATGTTTAACTTTAAGTGTTTGTAGGTGTTCAGACTTCCCGAAGCCTGAAACTGCGAAGTATTAATCACCAAATAATAATTTTTGGCTTTAATTAACCCTATTTAAGTTTTAAGGTATTTATAAAGTTCATCTTTCAAGATTTGTAGAATGCAATGGACAACAAAGGTCCGAACTCCGAAGTGGGAAATTTTTTAATTAAGTTTTAATTAATATTAACTTAACTAATTGTGGCTTAATACCTCAGGATTTTGTTGCTTCATGAATTTGCAAGTTAGTTCCTTATTATATTTCTGAAAGGTCTTTACCCATAGTGATGTGTCAAGAATCAAGAAGGTACATGTGTACTATGAATTGTGTTTTTAAAGGTTGGTGAAAAAGTGATAACGAATATATTTAGGTTTCAGGATTTTTAAAGTTATGATTTGTTGAAACTCCTGAAGCACGAAACTCCGAAGCAACTTCGAGTGATTTAACTCTTTAACCATTTGGAGGGTCCACAAATCTGAAGATATTTAGGTTCGTTCGATTATATGGAAGACTTTATATATGACGTATATCACACATGCCTCACTCTTATTTAACTAGGATTGAAAATTCTTTAAAGTAAAAAAAGCTTAGAAATATATATGTTCGAACACTTCCCACTGAACTTCTTTTTGATCATCTGATTCTCTTGCATCATCTCTCCTGTAAGGGTACATGTCTGCAACATTGAATATTAGTGATATCCCAACATTGTCTGGCAACCCAATTTCATAAGCATTGGATGCAATTTTTTTGAGAATCCTACATGGTATTATCTTCTTCATCTTCAACTTGTTATATGTTCCCCTTGGAAACCTTTCATTTCTCTAATGAGCTAAAAAATCATCTCCTACTTCGAATTGAACTTTTCTCCTCTTCTGATCAACTCTCTTCTTATATTTTAGGTTGTTGTCTTGTAGCTGCTCTCTAACTCTATCATGGAGTTTATGCATTTCTGTTGCAAAATATTCTATGCTAGCACTTATGATTCTATCTTGGTTCAGATATCTCAAATCTGTAATCCCTCTTGGTTGTATGCCATACACAATTTCAAATGGACTTTATATTTCAGCAGTTTATCTCTCATTGAACATCTTGGTATTCATATTTGGCTCCCTTTGAACAATAATCCATCCTGGATCAAATATTATATCCATGTGCTTTTGTCTCCCAACAAAGGATTCTTACATGCCTCATAAGCTTACTTAAAATATAGATATTATCTATGCATTTCCTTGAGGTGTTCAAACCCTAAGGTCTCCACTTGGAATTCTTGTACAATCAAACTCCTCCTGCTTAAAGAATATGCAACTTTGTTAGCAGTTCTAGCAATATCTTTAATAACAAGAGAAAAATTATGCATAAATTCTACCCATTGAGAATAAAATTTGGTCTTGCATTAAATTTGGTCATGATATATCAAGATCGAGGGCGAGGAGGCATTGTAGAGATCGAATTTGCACGAAAGATAATTCTGCAAGGCGGTCCCACAATCCAAACCATGGTTTTCCAGAAGGGGTACTTGTCAGCATTAGGACAATTATGGAATGATTGATGGGTTACTCCAAAACCGCCAACCCATGTACCTACAATTTGAAAAGTACTAAAGTTGATGTGATGTTTTTGGCATTCATTAGTTTGAGCATAAGAACCGTGGGCCCCAGTGGACGTGTGGTGCCAGATCGTGAAGTCTAGAGACTTGAGCCTCCAGAAGGAATGGTGCATGAAGGAATTTGGACTGTAGATCCGTCATTCTTCATGCATTATACAGTTCATTTTTCTATGATGTTGGGACGCGTGGAGAAAGGGAAAACTATGAATCCTGGAGCTTGAAGTTTCAAGGCTCCAGATAAGCGCCCAAACCATAAGCGTTGGGTCACAACCATGGTCCCATGCGAACCAAGGGCTGAAGAAAAGGGGCTAGTGCTCAAAACTTGTTGTGGAATAGAGTGAGTCTTAGAGATAAAAGTCAAAGGGGTTCCTCACTGACCAAGACCCACTGAAAATGGAATATGATATTTCTTTATTGAATCATATTGGTTTATTTTGGAAAATTATTAACATCTATTATCCTAACAAAATTTCAGTTGACTGCACATTTTTCAGAGTTAATGATTGTTAGACCCGAACCGAAGTGTCACCTAGTGTAGAGAAATGGGAAAGGCACATGGTGCTTATAGCTCTGAAAATGAAGTTAGAGGAATGGATTTCCATTTAGGAGTTGAAGGATCAAACTCCAATGGGCATGAAGAAAAGATAGATAAAGAATGAAACATCATGAAAATCATTGAAAATTTGTAGAGAGATGTCCAGACTCACCGAGAAGAAAAAAAATCTCATGAAAGCCAAGGAACAATAGGGAGAATTCAACATAAATTTGATGGAGATCCTCGAAAGAATATAAAATAAATTGGATAAGGAGAGTGGATCAAGCAAATTAGGAAGTCACATAAGAACAAAAAGTGATAGAAGACATCACCAACACTCCCCTTGGAATTCCAATAAGAGAGTACACAACAGATCAAGTCTATCCCATGTTAGGAAGTGTTGGTTTACTTATAAATCATGTCTAAGTTTGTCTTGAGTGACCGAGGGTTCATGTTTGTTCGAGGTTCCAACAAAGCCTCTAAAACTATCATCCCTCCTAGTAAACCATAAGGAAACACAGCGCATAGGGTGCACTACGCTATCTCACTTGATATAGTCTTAATGGGTGGCTACAATACTCATGTGTTTACAACCTAGGATTGAGTGGAGAATCTGAGAACTATACGCTGAGAGTTATACTATAACTTATTAATACAATCCACTTTCATTTACGATTATGCAGGAAATATAACAACTCGTTCATTTAGCATATCAATAACTATTGAAGACAATAAACAAACACATGCATTCAATCACATAACACATGTGTTACATGGTCCACGCCCCCTGGGATACGTCCACAAATATTTGTCTCTTATCTCTTTTGTTATAGTATTTCTTAAGCTACAGTGTCACATGATTTACAACTCTCCTCATATGTGTTGAGATATATTGTGAGGTGGACTAGATCGCACCATTCTCCTCAGCCTGTGATCTAACCCTCAAGATCTACCCTCAGTCCTCTCTAGCTCTGCAACTTACAAAATTAGGTCATACAACAAAATATTACATTGTATCTGCTTCCTCACATCCATCTCTTCACATCTCTATCGAACACCCCCCTAAGATACCTAGGTATCTATATTTATGTGTTTTCTAGCTTGCCAACCATTACAATGCATTGCAAAAAGCCTAACCCTAATGTCGTTAGGTCTTCATGCATGCGTGTATGTTGCTCTTCCTTCCGTCTATCACTTTCCTCATGCATGCCTTCTTTCCCAAAATGACCTTTCTTTCCTCTTTGGATTGCTTCCAAAAGGCCCCAAACACTGACATGTGGCTCATCCTGAGCCACCTAACCTTTGTGTGCATCGTCGATCTCCCTGGTGATCACCTCTAACTTCTCCTTGAGCTCAACTAATTTTGTTTGAGCCTACGTGTTCTTCTCCTTGAGGTAATCTACTATCTAGACTGCAATTTCATCACTGATCAACCCTGTGCACTCTACCTGGGTCTATGGAATATATCTTTTGGATTCCTCTTCCTGTGAAATGATTTCTGCTACTCGCTCTTGAAGTGGTTCCATTTCAGCCTGACGTTCCTTTTTCAGTGTTTACGCAATGGTGATTTCTTCCTGTAGTTTCTTCATATCCTGCACCCCTTTGACGTGCTCCGTGATGGACATTGTCTTCTACCTCTACTTGAGGTCCTTAATAGATGCACTTATCCTTTCTTCTTCCCTGTCCCACTGCTAGACTTCTTGATCCTCTTATAGCTTCGTCCAAAGATGTGTTGCATTATCGAACAAGTTGGCTGTTGCACTGGCTTGTCACTCTATCTCCTATAGTTTCTATGTTTCCTCCTTCTTCCTTTGCTCCCTTACCTCTGGTGTAGTTGTAAATGTGAGATTCTCACAAATTTTCTCAATCTCCTTATGATATTGATTGATTTCCTACAAAAACTGATCAATATTCTCTACTGCTATGAGTTCGACCCTCTGCGTGACATTTGGAATCTTCTCATAAGTTCCGTCCACTTTTTGTTTCAATCCATTTACACGCTTCATCTCCTCTTGGGTCTCGATCTTGGATTTTTCATAAATCAATTCCAACATGTCCCATTTATCCTTTTCCTATTGTAATTGAATTATGTTTGTGTGTGCACGAGACTGTACCTCTTGGGTAACGCTAACATGTAATTTGTGTAGATATTTGGATGGTATTCATGACAATACCAATTGGAGTTGAGCTAAGTCCTTTAGAGGTGTCTGTCCCACGATCTCATCCATGCAAAACATGATGGGTGTAATGTGGAATGTTGCACTCGGCTGTGGTATTGTGTGGATTGTATCTCACTCACTTGCTTTAGGTTCTTCTCCTGTCTGTGATGGTGAGGACCTTGTTCCTATGTTGTCTCCCACTTCCTACACTTCCCTGATATGCTTGAGGAACTGTTGCATGTCTGTCATCTCCTATTGAATTTTTTCCCTGTGGTACATAACATTCTCAAAATCCTCAGATATACAATCCTGAACCATTTGGTATATCATTTCTGCATCATCCTCTATGATCGTGTATTTTGGAGGTGTTCTCTATGCCTTCATCTTCTTGCGCACACCCCCTATCTGAGTAGATGGCCTCTTAGTCAAGCCTGGTTCTTTTGGATTGGGACTTGGTGTAGTNTACTTATAAATCATGTCTAAGTTTGTCTTGAGTGACCCAGGGTTCATGTTTGTTCGAGGTTCCAACAAAGCCTCTAAAACTATCATCCCTCCTAGTAAACCATAAGGAAACACAATGCATAGGGTGCACTATGTTGTCTCACTTGATATAGTCTTAATGGGTGGCTACAATACTCATGTGTTTACAGCCTAGGATTGAATGGAGAATCTGAGAACTGTACGCTGAGAGTTATACTATAACTTATTAATACAATGCACTGTCATTTACGATTATGCAGGAAATATAACAACTCGTTGATTTAGCATATCAATAACTATTGAAGACAATAAACAAACACATGCATTCAATCACATAACACAGGTGTTACATGGTCCACCCCCCCTAGGATACGTCCACAAATATTTGTCTCTTATCTCTTTTGTTATAGTAGTTCTTAAGCTACAGTGTCACATGATTTACAACTCTCCTCATATGTGTTGAGATATATTGTGAGGTGGAATAGATCGCACCAGGCTCCTCAGCCTGTGATCTAACCCTCAAGATCTACCCTCCTTAGTCCTCTCTAGCTCCGCAACTTACAAAATTAGGTCATACAACAAAATATTACATCGTATCCGCTTCCTCACATCCATCTCTTCACATCTCTATTGAACACCCCCCTAAGATACCTAGGTATCTATATTTATGTGTTTTCTAGCTTGCCAACCATTACAATGCATTGCAAAAACCCTAACCCTAACGTCGTTAGGTCTTCATGCATGCGTGTATGTTGCTCTTCCTTCCGGCTATCACTTTCCTCATGCATGCCTTCTTTTCCAAAATGACCTTTCTTTCCTCTTTGGCTTGATTCCAAAAGGCCCCAAACACTGACATGTGGCTCATCCTGAGCCACCTAACATTTGTGTGCATCGTCGATCTCCCTGGTGATCACCTCGAACTTCTCCTTGAGCTCAGCTACTTTTGTTTGAGCCTGCGTGTTCTTCTCCTTGAGGGAATCTACTATCTATACTGCAATTTCATCACTGATCAACCCTGTGCTCTCTACCTGGGTCTATGGAATATATGTTTTGGATTCCTCTTCCTGTGAAATGATTTCTGCTACTCGCTCTTGAAGTGGTTCCATTTGATCCCGACGTTCCTTTTTCAGTTTTTATGCAGTGGTGATTTCTTCCTGTAGTTTCTTCATATCCTGCACCCCTTTGATGTGCTCCATGATGGACGTTGTCTTCTACCTCTACTTGAGGTCCTTAATAGATGCACTTATCCTTTCTTCTTCCTTGTCCCACTGCTAGACTTGTTGATCCTCTTATAGCTTCATCCAAAGATGTGCTGCATTATCGAACAAGTTGGTTGTTGCACTGGTTTGTCACTCTATCTCCTATAGTTTCTATGTTTCCTCCTTCTTCCTTTGCTCCCTTACCTCTGGTGTAGTTGTAAATGTGAGATTCTCACAAATTTTCTCAATCTTCTTCTGATATTGATTGATTTCCTACACAAACTGAACAATATTCTCTACTGCTATGAGTTCGACCCTCTGCGTGACATTTGGAATCTTCTCATAAGTTCCGTCCACTTTTTGTTTCAATCCATTTACACACTCCATCTTCTCTTGGGTCTCGATCTTGGATTTTTCATAAATCAATTCCAACATGTCCAATTTATCCTTTTCCTATTGTAATTCAATTATGTTTGTGTGTGCACGAGACTGTACCTCTTGGGTAATGCTAACATGTAATTTGTGTAGATATTTGGATGGTATTCATGACAATACCAATTGGAGTTGAGCTAAGTCCTTTAGGGGTGTCTGTCCCATGATCTCATCCATGCAAAACATGATGGGTGTAATGTGGAATGTTGCACTCGGTTGTGGTATTGTGTGGATTGTATCTCGCTCACTTGCTTTAGGTTCTTCTCCTGTCTGTGATGGTGAGGACCTTGTTCCTATGTTGTATCCCACTGCCTACGCTTCCCTGATATGCTTGAGGAACTGTTGCATGTCTGTCATCTCCTATTGAATTTTGTCCCTGTGGTACATAACATTCTCAAAATCCTCAGATATACAATCCTGAACCATTTGGTATATCATTTCTGCATCATCCTCTGTGATCGTGTATTTTGGAGGTGTTCTATATGCCTTCATCTTCTTGCATGCACCCCCTATCTGAGTAGATGGCCTCTTAGTCAAGCCTGGTTCTTTTGGATTGGGACTTGGTGTAGTCCCCTACCTCGCCTCATCCTGTTTCTGTTGTACTTGGGTCGGCTGTGTATTATTATTCCTCCCCTTCTAGGTCCCCATCTTGGTTGTCCCTTCATTCATCTGCTTTGTTTTGGTCTAGACCATGCTTCGCTTCTTGGGCACTTGGGATTCCTGAGGCTGTGTTTCTTCCTTGCATGACTCCTCTTCTGTTGTCCTTGTTGGTATGTCTTGGGTGAGGATTGGAATATTCCATTTGTCTTCCCAATCCTTGATAACCATTTCAATGTCTCCCTCCATGATGCAACAACGCAATTGTAACCACTGCTTGTTGGGGTCCTTCCATGCATGTATCCACATTGCATGTCGAGTGGCCTTGAAGTTAGCGATGACCCGATAGTATGTGACAAATTTTAGCGTTATTCTCCAGAGGCTGGAGATGGCCTCCTGTAGATCACATAGATATCCTTTGAATATGGATGCATTCATCTTTTTGTTCCTAACGTCTGACACAATGCCAAGCGAGATATATCTCTCTCCATGATTGGGATTGGGTTTGGTAGCAAAAATACATATTTTGGTTTCTTCCATACCATAATGGCTATCAGCATGAGCAACCATGAGTAATGAAATTATGTTTCTAGATCTTGTGTATCCTTCTAGTCATCCAAAAAAAAATTCAAAAGATAGAATGCCCAGCTAACTGTGGTTCCCTCGGCACATGGTGTTACAACTACGACGACCCCAGCCAGGAATTCCTCCTTATGGCATTTTCTTAGTAGATTGTAGGACATTATTTTTGTGGCCATTTGTGTCATAGCATCATTAATCCTTTTGATGATGATTCCTCCTGTCTCCCTGCCAGTTTCGTATTTATTTTTCATCTCTTCCACGAGTGATTTCTCCTTTGTTTTGTCATCAAGAAGTTGTGCAGGATCCATGCCCTAGGATGGTAGTCCTGTACTATGCACAATAAGTTGTAAGTCTATCGAGATGAGCTTTTACAACCATATATCCCCACCATGTGTGACCGCCATCAATTGTTTGACGCAACTTCTTGCGTACTATCCTCTACCAAAGTGTGGTAGCTCTAGCAGACATAAAATCCCCATTTTTTTCCAATCCTGCTGCCCACTGGAGTGGTTGATTAACCAATTGCCCAAATGCATCCAGAACCACAGTATGTAGGTAGACTTTCTTTATGAACTCCAGGAACTTGTCTATGTCTGTTACATCATGGTCTCAGTATTTTATATTCTCGAAATAACCTAGCAAGTCTTATTTAACCCGTACCCCATATGGTATACGTGGAAAAACAATGGTTGCGATGGGTTTCTTGCACGGTGACCTAGGTACCTATTTCTTGTCCTTTTTCGGTAGTGGTTGACTCGAGGTTCCATCCTCCATCGGTCATACATAGGAATACCACTTTGGCCAGCCTGTGACATCTTCGACTTCTCCTTCTTGTGGGCGGTCTAACATGGTTGTTTGAGATTCATCTGGATCAACTGCATTTTCCTGATTTTTATCCATCCCATCGACTCTCGGGGCTCCTTCAAGGTTCTGTCATTTTGCCTCCTTCAGGGCTCCTGTGCCCTAGTTCTATTACTCCTATTATTCTTCTGGCATATCCACATTTATGCCCTCAGGTGCTAGCTGTTGGTATTCTTCTTACATGGGTGTGGGGTTCATCGGTGTTGTATCTAATGATGGGATTCCATTGACATTGACGATCTCTAGTGCTTGTTGTTCACTTTCATGTGATTGTACCTATTCCTTGGTTATAAATCTAGATTGTCGAGAAGTCTGGGTCAACTCTGCTTGTTTTGGTGGTGCCATGGTGGTGAATGTTGATCACTTGCTGAGTGCAATCGTCTTTGAATCCTCTATGAACTTCATTTTGTACTCCATAGCCTCTATCACTCTCTATTTTTTTCAGTGTCGCAATAAAAAGTTTTCTCCCACGTACGTGCTTTGTATGAGTATCGTATGAAACTTTTCGAAGATGCTACCTTTATTATGGATTCAATGAACCTCTAGTTCCTTCATACTTTCCATTACTCTCCTTTGTTGTCTCCAGTTGGCACGATTAATGTGGCATCCCATCGGTCCTTTCTAGAATTCAATTCTGCATTCCTTCGTCGTTTCATACTTCTCTTGTCATATTTAATTTTCCCTCTTGTTTCCATTTTGGATGACAACGAAAATGACACCAACTATGGATTATCTGGAAAACAACTCTGAAAATCCTGGTTTTTTTTTTTTTTAACCGTGCAGTGACTTTAAAGTTGTGGGTAGTCGATTGTCCTTGTATAGCTTCAACTGGATCCTATTGATCATCCCTCTGACTTTTGTGGATTCTAAGTCTTTCAACTGTACAAATCCCCCATATGTGACAGTTTTTACTTCGTACGGTCCTAACTAGTTCATTTTGAGTTTTCCTGGGTGCTGAATGGATTTGCTATCATACATAAACAGTAAATCTCCTTCCTTGAAAGTTTTCTTCTTGATGTGTTTGTCATGCAAAGATTTGTACCTTGATTTTTGAACTTGTTGGTGGAACCCTTCTAGGATCCAATCCTCCTCCATGGTCATCAACTAATTTAGTCTTTCCCGTACTGCGCCTCATTCTGTCATGTGTGTAATTGTTGGTGCACTCAAACTAGGTACCATAAATTATAATGGCACCACTTCTTCTTGGCCATATACCAGTTTAAATGGCGTGTTCCCTATCAACTTCTTCCACATAGAACCATAGGCCCACAATATTGTTGGTATTTTGAGGTCCCAATCATCCTTCTTGACATTACAGATCTTTGTTAGTGCATTCTCAAGGATTTTGTTAAATGCTTCTACTATGCCATTTGCCTGTGGGTTATATGGTGTGCTCTTCCGATGATAGAATTCAAACTCTTCATTCATAGTGTTGATAGTGTTGTTAATGAAGTGTGTGACTTGGTTTCTCATCAAAACTCTTGTTCACCGAAATCTAGTGATTACTTGTTCAAATAGAAAGTGTGATGTTGTTTATGTGTTGCAATCCTTCACTAGTGTTGCTTCCACCCATGTTGTCAAGTATTATGTCGCGATGATAATATACCTTGCTCCTGTTCTTTTTGTTGGTGGGATGATTGGTTCCAGAAAGTGTATTTCCCATTTATCGAATGCCTTCATTGTTACATGTGGTTGTAATGGCATCTCATCCCTTCTATTAGTTTTACCAACCCTTTGACAGACATCGCATCTCTCACAGTACTCCTTCAAGTCTCTATGAATGGTAGGCCACCATAGTCCTCCATGCAATACCTTATGCATGATAGCTTTTTCAGCGTAATGTCCTCTTGCTATTCCCTCATGGGTTTCTGTTAAAACTCTTGGTCTTTCGTGTTCTAACCCATATCTTCGCAAGATGCTATCTGTGCCCATTTTGTATAAGTGTCCTGCAATCAGTTGATAGTTTGCAACCCAGACTACCAGGTTTTTCTTCTATGCGTTGCTATATTCCTGCGGCACAGTACCTATGCTCAAGTACTGAATGATATATACAAAGTATTCATTAGCGATCTGGACTGAAAATAACTATGTGTCTGAGAAGTTGTCCTCTAAATTCGTAGGTTCTTCTTCATTTGTGACCCTTGATAGGTGGTCAGGTCCTGCATTAAATTTTCCTGGTTTGATTATTACTTCAAAATCAAATTCTTGAAACAATAGTAACCATCGATAGATTCTCCCCCCCAACACTGGATTCTTGACTAGGTATTTAGGGGTTGAGTGATCTCTAAACATCTTAAAGTGTTTTCCCAATAAGTAATGTATGAACTCTTGTAGTTTGTATACCATATCTAGGCCTTCCCTCTCTATGGTGTTATAGTTTTGTTCTGATTTTGATAACTTTGTATTCGCAAATGCCATAGGGTGATCCAAATCTCTCTCTCCTGGATGCACCAAGATAGCTCTAAGTGTTATGGATGATGCATATAGATGTACATGGACTGTCTTCTCCTAGTCTGAAATACTAGTGTTGGTGCACTGACCATTTTTTCTTTCAACGTATCTAGACCATGTTGATAATCATCATTCCACTAAAACTTTGTATCTTTTCTTAACATTTTCTCCATTGGTGCTGTAATCTACGTGTACCCTTTGATAAAATTTATGTAGTATCCTGTGTGTCCCAATGTCGGTCTTATATGAAAGAATGTTTTTGGTGGTGACAAGTTAAAAATTACTACAATCTTTGTAGGCTCTACTAGTAAACCTTATTTGCATACTATATGGCCCAATAGTAGCCCAAACGGTGTTCTGAATATAATTTTTTTTATGTTTAATGATATATGGAACTGCCTACACCTTTATAACATCAGTCGTAAGATCTATACATGGTATTTCAACAAACTATAGATTGTCCAATTGTCCAAGGATACCTCTAGAAACTGGTGGATGAATTCCTTAAATGCGGTGATGACTACTCTAGAAAATATTGTTGCTACATTCTTCAGTCCAAACAGCATGACTGTGTATTGGTAGGATCCCCAGTTTGTAGAAAATGTGGTCTTGTATCTGTCCTTCTTTTCTATCTTGATCTGGTGGTAGCCTGAAAATCCATTAGTAGATGAGTAAACTTCGTGTCCTCTTACGTTCTCCAACATTTCATCTTTGAAAGGTGTAGGGAACGGGTCATGTAGGCATGCATAATTCAAATTCCTCAAGTTGATGCATATCCTTATCCCTCCTTGTTTTTTCTCCTAAACTACCATTGGGATTATCCATTCTGATTCTTCCACTAGTTCTATGATTCAGGTTTTGAGCATCCTGTCGATCTCAACTTTGACTTTCTTCTTATATATTAGGTTCAACCTGTATGGCCATTGTCTAATCGATCTCGCTTCATCTTTGAGTGGTATCTTCATTTCTCCCTGCTCTCCTGCTATGACCTTCATCTTTGTAAATTTTGTGCGGATTAGGTCGTTGTACTCACGCAATAACTTTGTTATGCTTTCTCTTGTTTGCTCATCCCAGTGATCTCCAATGTTGGCCATTTTGGGGTTAGAAACTATGCCAATGTTGAATTTATTTACCTTGATCGGCACAACAATTACTTCTTATTCTATAGGTGGACCCTCCACTCCTCTTTCTCCTTATGCTTCCTTGATCTGAATATCGCATAGATTGTCTTCATCTGGTGCTTCCTCCTGCACATGGTAACATGAGAAGATTTCTTTGACTATCTGTTTGTTCCATTGTTGTTCTTATGTTATGAATTTAACTTCCAGTTCCTTGATGAATATCACCCCTCTCATCTATTTAAGAGTTTCATCTATGTTGGGGTTCTCATGCTCGAATGAAAAAGTGACTGTAAGATTCTCCTGCAATACTGTCCAGGTCATAGTTCCTTTTCATAGTTCCTAGTCTGTATACTAGTTTTTTGGTATGCCCTCTATAGTTTGTATGAAATCATGAGTCCATTCCTCTGGAGGTGTCATTTTCCACAATGTTCTTCACTTCTCCAAGTGTTTTGCTAGTGCTCCCTTTCCATCGTACTTTTGTTGCTTATTGTTTTTATGTTCTGCGCCGAACCTTATGCATAGTAAAAGCTTAGATTGGTACCAATCTGTGATTGTCTCTTGATGTTCACCCCACTATCTTGCAGGTGTGTCCTTGAGTGCTATCTCAAGTGATAAGAGTCTTTTATTCTCTAATATTTCATCTTTGTACTGTGCCAAGAATACTTCTATACCGTTTACTCCGTGGAAACTGGGTGGTTCCCTTATCTTTGTGCCTACCCATATTACTACGCAATCTATTCGTGTACATCTTTTCGTGGAAACTTTGTGTATCCTTTGTTGCCAATTCTCTAAACCGATATATGAGTTTGTCACACATGAAGTAATGCTCTGCCAACTGAGTACCCCATCTATAGTTGGGTTCATGTAATCCTCATAGTGCACAGTTGTTCTGTACAACTGTATGATTTTCTCTAAGTCTAAGCAAGTGGGTTATACAAAAATTTCCCCTTCTGATGGGTCTAATGGTGCGATGACCCTGTATTCACCTGAATCAAATGTCATTTTTCATGTCTTCAAATTGATTATGGCATAGTTTTCAAACACCCAATCCAAACGAAGCAACAGTTGATATGGTGTTGTGTTGCCCACTATTTCAATTACTTCAAATTCATCTTTAGTGTGCACTCCATCCAAGTCTATTGTCACTCCTTTCATTCTACCAATTGGTAGGACTTTGTGTTGGTTTGCTAGTTTCAGTTGAACAGGTGAATATCCCAATGTGGGCTC
>JZKD02S1679872.1:227936-253216 GCA_000966675.3 Picea glauca | reverse complement strand
TGAACTATTGCTTGAAGGAAACAAACCAATATGAAAGTACAACTGATCTAGATTGCATGGAAAGAATATATTCTAATTTCATTAAATAATACTAAATCAAGAATATTAAACTGAAGACAAGAAGATTAATTCAATCTAATCTATGATAGAAAGCTGTAATAGAAGTAAAGTTACACTAATGCATGAATAAAATAATATAATTGTCTAATCCTTTGATCAATAGCAATCTAAATTTATTTTTATTGTTTATTGATGCTTTCATGACAATAATATTAATCCAAGTCAAAATATGAAGCTGAAACAAACCTATAGGAGATTTCTACAAGAACTATGCAGTTCTACAGGAATTGTACAGTTTCTACAAGAAACTCATATAGGAAGAAAAATGACAATAAAAAAGTTAGAGTAAGTATTTAAAATCATGAACAAATCTAGACTATAAATAAATGGAGTGAATATGAGGTTCTTAGCCTTGGGAGGCACCTAAGAGTGCTCCAAAAGGCTACTAAACATTTCTACAGGATGCATGTTGTAACTAGCTAGTATGTGATAATCTTAACAAAAGATGGGATTAATCATGAAAAACTATATTAAACTTCAAAAGTGAATAAAATACTATCTAACATGCATGAGAACTACATAAATTATAATAAGGTCCTTGATCCCTTTTCGATGGGCCCTACCCAAGAAGCACAAGGAGCCAAAAAAAAATTTTAATGGACAAAAAAAACCCATCTTTATTTCATAAATATCAGTAATACATCAATAGAAGGAAGGCTCTGAGTTCTCAACCAAAGTCTTCACAAAGTCTCCATACAATACTTTCTCCAAAAATTCTCTATATATCTCCTCCTTCTCTCCTAGACTAGAAGTCTATATATAGCTAGAGAGTTTGACCTCCCTTCCCAAATAAAACAAAGAAATGAGTAAAATGAGGGATCTCATCCCTTTACACCTGTATATTCAACTGTTGTTGATCATAAGTGGTCATTAATTCACAAGGAGAACTCTTGGAGGTAGGTAGGGATAATTTGCCTTGATCATTGGTTGGAAGCTCCTTGAGGGAGACAAAATACTTTGTTTCTAGCATGTTGGCACCACTGACTCTTGCAGTTTGATTTGGTTGGTGGAATACACATCTTTTGAAAAAAACATTAGAGAAAAAAGGTACATTATACACAAAAATCCACCTCAACTTACATTCATTAAGAAACATGCAAAATACCTAAGACTTACTATTAAATATGGTCAAAAGAAAATATTAAGTCATTTTATGGTGGAAAAATGTGCCAAAGATGAGCCTTTGGAATGGACAACAATGGGTCTCATCAGATCTCATGAACCATTGTTTTAGGACCAAGAAGTGGTCAATAGGTTGAAATATGTGGAAAAAAGTGGTCCAGAGCCATCGATTTCTGGTTTGATCATGTGAAATAAGGGTATATTGCTTTGTTTGTAGTTGAATGTAGCGAATATTTCAGTAGCACTAAAAGAAAGTTTGTAGCTAGCTTTAGAAGAAGGTTGTTGGAAGATATCCCACTATGGATCAAAATTCTATTCATGGAGAAGGGGTTGATGCACATAGATCCCAATAGTTTGACAATGTATAACCCCCTGCACAGAGGAGGGGGATATAAATATGAGGGAAGGAGATTAGATGAGGTAAGAGAGAATGTATCCAGAAGAGTAGAGGAGAAGAAGAGCTGAGAGATGCACAAGAACAAGCTGATATAAGGAGGTGAGTTGAGTAGAGAAGAAAATAAAATAGAGCAAGGGGTGACAAACAAGAGTAAGATATAATAGGAAGAGAAGAGAAACCACCCTAGAAGGGGGCATGGGAGAAATATTTTCTCTAGAGAGAAGCATAGAAGAAGAGAATTCGTCGAAGAGATATAGTGTGAAGAATGAGGTATCAAGAGAGGACACCATAGGTAGTGGTAGTATGTTTGATGTTGGAAATACGAAGACAATTGAGGGGTGGGGGGGTGGGGAGTGAATTAGTTGTTACTATGATTAAACAATTTTATGCCTATTAAAATGTTATTAACCTTCTTCAAGTGATCATCAAGATTATGCAAGTCATGAACAATATAAATAATAAACATAAATCTCACACATGATATACACAGAGACAAATATTCATGAGGAAACCCATAAAGGGAGAAAACCTCTTCTTCTTGGAATGATAGACAATCTTTTAAGTTCTGTACATCATATTTCTTTGTGCACCAACTCAAAATTAGGCTACAACCTCTTCTTTAGCAAGATGCAACTTGCTGAGAGCACCAAATCTATGGTTTTTCTAGCACCCACTAGAAGGAAGCACCAACTCCCTGAGTGTTCCAGCACCAACTTACAGTCACACATGCACCAACCTGTATAACAGAGAACAATTGTTCTCCCTTGCACCACCCTACCACCCTAGTTTTTCTGGTTGCAACCAGATGGAAGCTACAACTTCCTGTGTTTAAGAACCCACTTGAAACTCTGAGGATAGTTGTTCTCCATAGCACCACCCTGTTTTCTAAAACCTTTCTTGAATAATACTTTACAATAATACAAACATTTCAACAATTACCAGTTCTTCTTTGCTCTGAAAGTCTGGTTTGGTTCTGTCTGTTCATGCTCAGCTCTACTTGCTGTTTCTTTCCTTCTTCTCTTCCTCCGTTCTTCTCATGCTCTTAGGTTCTCGTACAGTCTGATGTTTTCACCATTTCTTCTCTGTCCAACTTGTGTTTTTCATATATGCATCTCTCACACTCTATTCATGCTCTCTACTTGATTAGATATAGTTCAAATTGTTTTACCGAGAAACAACCTTCCTCTGTCTTGGCATATTTATTTTATTCATGTTCTCATCATTCGTTACACTCTACATCTCCAACGCTCAATGTCAGGAATATCATAATGCTCAAGAGCCATGATTCCAACGCTTAGGAACAATGATTCAACCACTCAGGAACAATGATTCAGTTAGTGTAACTGATTCATAACTGATCAAGAAATCACGAGATGAAACAACAACCCTTCGATAAGATTCAGTTTGATCAACGTTGTTGGATTATATTTCGAGGTGGAGCCTGGCAGCACTAGCTCCTTCCCCTATCTTTTGTTGATGTGACCATGGGCGATGCTATCATGTGACCATGTGATTGCGGGTGCGACCAAAGGTGGTTTGAGGGAAACCCACTTTTTTCCCCGCAATTCACTATGGGACTCCACACGTCCTTTATCCAAAACCGTGGTTTCGATTGTGGCCCGCTCACGAAAAATTAAGACAAGAGCATGTTCTAGCTTGGAAATGCAATGGGACCATTGATATCATGATCTTGATGGTGCTCTTGAAATGACAGTTCAGATATTTCCACTCAAGTCTGCAGATCAGATCTACCCTTCCTAAATCAACGACTGATATTTACTTCGTGATTCGGGCTCCCGGAGTTTCAAATCTCAGACCTCGCTTTTCCCATACGCGAAACTTTCATAGTTGAAAATACATTGACGTGCGTCCCTCTCAGATCAACGGTCCTCATTCACTTTGGAAATTTGACCTTTCAACCAAATCGGACGGTTTATTTCACAGAAACAAATCAATGGTCATATTCGATCCTTACACTTATCCTTTGATTGTTCAATCCGATGGCTAGGACTTAATCAAACATTGAGATGGACAGATGTCAGAACTTTTCCCTTTGGAACTTCAGGATTTCAACTTTTCAAACTTACACTATCCTTCCACTGTACTATGATCAACAGTTGAGAATACACCTGAAGTGATCTTTCAGATCAGACGACTTGTGTCCTTGCTGACATGGTCTGCTGATGTGATCTCCCATATGTCCTTTACTGATGTGGTCTGCCATATGTCCTTGCAGATGAGGTTTGCTGATGTAATCTGCTGACATAGATCTCCCTGATCTAACGATCATCGTATGTTCTCCAGATCCGATGGTCCTTATTCATTTTGGAATTTCGACTCTCCGAGATTTGGTTTTTCAAATCTCAAACTAAAAAACCTGAAGTGAGACTTTTCCGGAGCTTAAACTCCTCGCATATTTATACCCAAACTAAACGTTGTTCGTCAATCATGATCTTGGATTGATGGCTTGATTTGTCTGCAAGGCAACTCTTCTAGCTTATCCTGTCCTTCCACTTAGAATGATCCAAGGACTGATGAAAATTTGCATAAATGAGATCTCATATATTTTACCTTGCTTATCCTATCCTTCCACTTTAAAATTATCCAACGACTGATGATAATTCGGGTTTGATCAGATGACTGATGGGTATTTGGATAATCAAATTATCAACCCTTTAGCCTCGCTTATCCTATCCTTCCACTTAAAGTGATCTGGTGACTGTGAATATTCTCGAAGAAGATCAACGATCAAGGATGGTTGCAGAACCACAACTTGCGACCGATTTAACTCATCACCAAAACTCCACAATTTGAAGTTGTGCACCATTGGTGAGTCAACCAAAATTGTCAATATTCGAGGCTACGAGATTTGACGGTCTTGACTAATTGCGTGATTGGAACTAGCAGGATATTTAATTTTCCTTCCGATCTCCTCAATCTATCCCTGCCGTTGATCTGGCGATTGCACATCTGATGGTCACAAATCAATCTGACTTGATCTAATTGCTTGTTGGATCAAACACATTTGTCGATATCCGAGTCTATGAAATCTGACTATCTAGACCAATTGTGGGATTGGAACTAGCGATATGTTTAATTCTTTTTTTTCTCCCCGCAATTCATCCCTGCCATTGATCTGGCTTGCAGATCTGACGGTCACAATCCTCCAACAATCCTCAAGCCCATGGTCACTGATATGACCGATGCCCGTTATATGAGACTATCAACACCACCAATTTCTTGATTGGACAGTTGTTGAGGCTTCTCACCCTGAGCTTACACTTTTCCTTCCGATCTTTGATCTCTGCATACTGTTCGCTCCTCCTCCCGAGCTTACATTTTTTATTCTGAGATTTGATCTCTTTTTACTGTTCGCTCCTCCTCCTGAGCTTACGCTTTTCCTGTTTTCCATCGTTGCTGTTGTTCTTTCCATCAATGACAAGCACACTCTTCCTGTAAAATATGCCAACAATCTCCCCCTTTGGCATTGATGGAAACCCTGAAAGGATTCTTAGATCTCCAACTGTAGCATCCATACCACTCCTTTTCTCCCCCTTTGACATCAATGTCAAAGAAAACATGCTCCCCCTGAGTTGTTGCAATACTTTTAAGATGTATTATATATTCAACCAACACATACTCCCCCTAACAGGATGGAATCTCTCAGATGAGAGAAGGGATGACACCTGACTTTTGACGGAGATATTCAAATGGTGTATTGGCTAGGGGTTTAGTAAAGATGTTTGCAATTTGTTCTGTGGTTGGAATGTAATTTAGCTGAACAACTTTGTTTGTAACCTGATCTTTGAGAAAATTATACTTTATTGGTATATGCTTAGTCTTTGAATGGAGAAAAAGATTCTTCAAGACACTAATGGCACTGGTGTTATCACAGTGAAGTGGAACGGGATCAGTATAAATTACCTTCACATCTGCAAGAGTTTGTATCATCCATAAGATCTGAGTGTAGCAAGTAGAAGCATCAATGTACTATGCCTCTGTAGTTGATAATGAGATAGATCCCTGCTTCTTACTAATCCATGCTACTAACGAATCACCTAAGAAGAATGCACCTCCACTGGTGATTTTTCTCTCATCCAAACAATTTTCCCAATCAACATCTGAATATGTAGTTAATTAAAAATTATGATTTCTAGGATACTAGAGACCACAAGTCATTGCACCCTTCAAATATTTGAATATCCTTTTGACAGCTGCTAAATAAATTTTTGTTTAGGAGAAGACTGATAACGACCTACCATTCCAACAACTTGCATTATATTAGAACGAGATGCTGTGATGTACAAAAGACTGCCTATCATTGATTGATATGTTCTTTGATCAACATCAGGCGAAATATCATCTTTACTGAGCTTGCAACCAACCACCATAGGTGTCCTCACATGTGTATAATATTCCATCTGAAACCTCTTTAACATATCTTTCAAATACTTTTCTCGAGAGATAAATATCCCTGCAGGACTTTGATTGATTCATAAACCAAGAAAATATGACAGTTCTCCTATCATGGACATCTCAAACTCAGTCTGCATTGAATTAGAAAACCACTGAAATGAAGGTTCATTAGTGCATCCAAAAATAATGTCATCTACATAAACCAAAATAACTAATAAATCATCACCTTCAAACTTAATATATAGATTACTGTCAACAAAACCTTTCTTGAACCCTTTGTCCTGTAGAAATTTGTCCAGTCTATAATACCAGGCTCATGGTGCCTATTTTAGTCCATATAATGCCTTTTCCAACTTACAGACATAGTTAGGATTATTTGTCAGTGAAAATCCTTCAGGTTGCTCCATGTATACTTCTTCTTATAGGTTTCCATTAAGAAAATATGACTTAACATCCATATGATATACTTTAAAGTTCTTATGACATGCATAGGCAAGAAACATTATGATGGCTTCCAATCTTGCCACTGGTGCAAAGGTTTCATCAAAATCTTGTCCTTCAACTTGTGCACACCCCTTATAGACCAATGTGGCTTTATTCTTAACAATTTGTCCTTGTTAATTCGTTTTATTCTTAAACTCTCATTTGGAGCCAATTGTGTTCTTAACTGTAGGTCTAGGAACAAGCTCCCAAGTATTGTTCTTCTCAATCTGATCCAGTTTCTCATTCATTGATTTTAACCAATTTACATCTTCATTGGCTTCATTTAAGTTCTTGGGTTCCACCATGGATATGAAGGCTATATGTGATTGATCGATGTCTTTGATTATCCTTCTCCTGGTTTGTACACCTTTGTCTTTCTCACCAATTATCTAACTTGCAGGATGATTCTTTTGAGTAATTATGGAGGAAGGATTTGATGTTGTATTCTGATTTGAGTCTGCCTGAGTATTTGTATCTTCATCTGACTCAAAGTCTTCTTTTTATGATTCTTGGACCTGTTCATCTTCAAATTCAACTATATCCTCTGTTGTTGATTCAACACTGCTTACATCTCGTACCGGGATCTCTTCATCAACTCTTATGTCAATGCAATCAACCAATTTATGTAGCCTATTATTATAGCATCTGTATGCTTTACTGTTTGTAGCATACCCTAAGAAGTTACATTCATCAACCCTGATATCATATTTGCCAAGATTTTCATCATTATTCTTGATATAACACTTACTCCCAAATACTTTAAAATGATTGATTGAAGTAGGTCTTCCAAAACACAGTTCATAAAGAGTCTTGTCACTTTGTGGGCTAAGATGAGCTTTGTTAAGAATATGTACTGCTGTATGAATTACTTCTACCCAATATGTCTGAGCAATATTCCTTTCATTCATCATTGATCTTGCCATCTGCTGAACTGATCTATTTTGTCTCTCAACTAATCCATTTAGCTATGGAGTGCCTAGAATAGTATACTCTCTTTTGATCCCATGTTTATCACAAAAATCTTTGAAGTCCCTTGAACTAAACTCTCCTCCTCTATTAGACCTTACTGCCTTCCTTCTTTTTCCTGTTTGATTCTCAGTCAAAGCCTTAAACAATTTGAACTTTTCAAATGCTTCATATTTTTCTTTCAGAAAGGCAACCCATGTAAGTCTAGAATAATCATCAATAATCAACATGAAGTAATTTTATTTTCCCGTTCCTTCCTTCCTTGATGGTCCGCATAAATCCATATGTACTAACTGAAGTTGTTTCTCTGTTGATGCAAAGTTCTTAGATTTAAACTGTTTCTAGGTAATCTTTCCTATTTAGCAAGGTTTACATACATAATCATATGGCTTTGATATCTTTGGAAGATCTTTTAATACCCCATTGTTTCTAAGTTTGACTAGATGATCAAAATTTAGGTGTCCAAGTCTCCTATGCCATGACCAACTTTCATCATACTTTCTTAAGTGACATTCTTCTTTTTCTTCTTTAAAACATATACATTGTTTTCTGTCCTTATGCCTTTAGCCACCACTTGTCTTGAGTTTACAGAATTTATCTTACAATATTTGGAAGTAAACACCACTTCACATTCTTTGTCACACATTTGACTTACACTGAGCAAATTATGTTTCAACCCATCTACAAGGATAACATCCTGGGCTTTTCCTTTGCCATTACTCAAACTCACGATCCCTTTACCCTTGATTTTACCAGGTTCATCATTTCCAAAGGTCACATTTCCTGTTTTTCTTTTACTTATAGACATAAACTTATCCTTGTCTCCACTCATGTGCTTGGAACATCCACTATCTATATACCAGGGGTTCTTTTGTTTTTGAGCTCAAAGTACTAGACCACATTTTTCACTATCTTTCTTTTTCCATGTGCTAGCATTTCTAGCTAAGGGTTTTATCCTTGGATCTGCTTTGTAATTATTTAGATGGAAGTTTGCAACTTTTTGGCTGAAGTTATGAATGTTATAACATTCATTCTCATTGTTCAATAGGTCAAAGTGATTGGTGCAACTTTGTCTACTCATTGGTTGTTTAGTTCTATGTTGCAAAGAATGTTTATTTCTTGATCTCCTCAGTTGCTTATATCTAAACTTAATTTGACAATTTGCAATCTTATTGTTATAACCCTAAATTGCACCACACATGCTTACCTGGCATCAGGCCAACTCATATCTCTTCTTTGCCAAAGCACTGCTGAACAACTCTTTCAAAATCCTCTTTTATAAAGTCCCACATGCCCTAATCCATTACTGCACGTGTGTACACACTGGTTGACCCAAAATAGCCTACGTGGACAACAAAAGCATGAAAAAAAGGAAAGTTGCCGATGAAACAAAAAGCTATGGGTGAGTTAACTGAAACTCCCGGCCATGCATGGCCAAGAGTTCGTCCAAATACCTATCTCCCTCTAGCCTATAAAAGAAGGGGTAGGGGTCCCATTTGGAGGAGGAAAAATATAGCAAAGAAACTCTGCCCATTTACATATTCCCATTGTCCCAACCCTTTAGCCTTTCCTTATGCCAAAGGAGATTCAAAGCAAAGAAGTTGAAGGACAGAAGAAGAGGAGCCCGGGATCAGGTTCAAGGAGCAGTGGCCGGTCTCAACTTTTGTAAGTTGACTCATTCAAAGTAATAAAGAAAATACTTTTCCCGTCCCAATTCATGAACTGTTTATAGTTTGATCAGTATATGTTTGGATTTCTAACCCGTTAGTATATAAGTAGTATGCATGCATAGTTGTTTCTCGTCTTGAATGTAGGTCAGCTTTGGAAGGAGTATTGCGAACAAGTAATCAAGCACAAAAGAGGATCAACATCAAACGCTGGGAACAAGGTAGGTTGATCTTTCCATGCATTTACTAAGAAAAGGGGATTTAAATCTAGGGATGAAGGTAGAAAGTAATTTCTATTCGGTCATATCTGCATGCAAAGTCTAAACTCTATTTTCTAGTCCATAGGGTGTTTTTTCCAACAACAGAATTGGCAACCATACTGGGGAAACTCTCTAGGGTTCCTGGAATTTTATTTAGTTTTTGGGTAGTTTAAAGACTAGTTTTTCTTACCTGTCTTTTCTTTTCATTTCTGTAAGGTCTGAGCTAGTAGGGAGTCTGGTTTTCCATACCATCTTTCCCTGACTTTTGCTTGATTGTTTTTTTCGGGACCCACAAAGGTACACGCGGCCTGCACAAGGTCTGAACGCGTGTACCCGCACCCTACCCTCTTACAGCCCACGTGTGAACGCTAGCTGTAGAGGTAACAATAGTGTGTAGAGTTTAGAGAACCTCAGAGGCAATCATCCTCTTCCCTGTCAGAATTACACATTCTTAGGGGGTTTTCTGGAATTCTGTCTGAAGTCTTGTTTGCTAGTAGTCCTATCTCAGATTGTTGTTGCTTTATCATTTTTTCCTTACATTAGTTGTTTTTCTGTTAGAAAGAGTGTCCAAGCCTTCAAGGGATCTTGGTTATCAATATCAGTGGTCTCTTCCTGGTTTGGTCTGTCTGTTTTCATTTTTTCTCAGAGTTTAGATATACACGCGACCTATACAAGGTCAGCCCGTGTGTACACGCCCTCTGTCTTTATCCAGTGCATGTTCGCACACGTGTTGTTTGAGTAACAGTCGCGTGCTTGTGCAAGATAATTTTTGTTGAGGGTAAGGCAATCATCCTTTCCTTTGATTAGAATTATTCCTCTTAGGTGTTTGAATCTCTATTGTGAGCAGTCAGTAGCTTAGGATTAATCTTACCCTTAGGCTGCTTTTTCTCAGTTAAAAAGTTGTCATAAAAATAATTTTTTTTTGAAAGGTTTTTAGACAAGTGTGAGAGTCATTGTTTTTAAAATTGCTAGTGTGTGATTTTTGACTTGATTCTTTGTGATCTGCAGTTTAGGCCAGAATTGTTTTTCTTGGTTTTTTTCTTGTCGATATTTTTCCTTTCTTTCTTTACTTGCATTTAAATAAAAAAAAAAATCTCTTTTCATTTTATTGTTTGGTTGAAAAGTGTGTTTCTGCATTATTAGCCAGGGAAAAGTCTTTTATTAATTAAGTTTTTGCAGTTCACTTAGAGCATAAGTAGCTTGTAGTCAAGTGGAATTTCTTTTGAGTTTGCTGTCCAAAATCTTAGAAAAAATAAAAAAATATTTCTTTTGAAAAGTTGTTGAAATTTTGCATTCAATAAAAGTTTTGTTTCCAACTTTTTTATTCATTTTTTGCTTTTGTCTTTTACACATCATCAGTTTCACCTTCATACCCCTTGACGTAAGACAATTCCATAAAAGTAACACTAAATTTAAAATCTACTAGACTTTTATGTTTGTAGGGTTCATTGACTAGTTCAGGACTAGGGCCTTGGATTAGGTTGGAGAGGAAACTCTTCAAGGCCATTTTAAATCAAACATTGGAGTCTGAGATAGGGAGTGTCTGAGTCTAGTGTCATGAAATTTATCCGAGACCCCCCTCTAACACAGGGGATAAACACGAGGTCGCGTGCGGAAAGGTAATGGAGATAACCCCTCCAAAGCTGGACCAATCGGAGTGGAGAACACATATAGAGGGATTACTTTGGGATTCCATCATTTGCATTTGCCATGGGGCTTTGTGGGTCTCAAATCCATTCGAGGTCCTCAGTTTTCTTCCGGAACATTTTCTCTCGATACCCTTGACATGTTTCGGGCTCGATACCCTACTCATTGTGGTCTACCCGACTTTCGACTGTACCTGCCTGGTGACCGTTCACGCGCTGGAAACCTAGTTGCCAATCTTTTTAGGGACATACACATGTGACTGCGGGGGTATAACACGGTACCTAGGATAGACATTGGGCCACGCTTTGCAGAGTATACTTTGAGGGTGATTTTGTGTTCGAGTTGCACTTGCACCGATAAGTTTCTCTAGTGTTGGTTGTTGTAACTGTTCTTCCAATTAATTTAGTGTTTGCTTGTCTTATCTTTTAGGGAATTTTGTAGTGTGTGTTACTTTTGAGTGTTTAGACTACCTTAGAGTGTCTTGGATCTTCTCACACAGTGGAGGATCCCAAGCTCCACCGATCACGAAGGCTTCTTGGCCTGTCGCCAGTTACACTGGAGCCACCCCCACCACCATTAAGGTGAAAGCTAGACCAACAAGGGTCTTTTGAAGAGACTGGGTTACAAACCATTGTGCCCGAACAACCCCTGGAGGAATCAACCATTTTGGACCTTGAAGCAACCGCTCTTGGCCCGGTTGAAACCCCAACCACTGATTTCTTGGCACCTTTCATTGTACCAATTCAATTTTACGAGCACCAGACAGTGTCGCACACAACAATGGAAACAAATGCTGTTACTCCTTCTGGGAATTCTTCAATTCCCACCACGGTTGTCACCACAGGAGAGCTTTCCTCTCCTAACCCATCGTCGTCGGTTCGAGCCGCCATGGGCTCAACCGCAACTACTTCGCACAATGGTCCGATTTTGTCTTTGGCGGCAGCCACAACCCCTTTCACACCTAGTGCGACAATCCCTCCATTCTCATACGAGATGCCTAGTTCAGGTACAAGTCCTGTACTTTCTTCCTCCACTTTATAGACTTTGGGTCTGGGGGCAGGGAGCTCTAGTGCTCCTCTACAAGGTCACATGGGGGGCACTCCTACTCCTTTTAACACTTTTCCTTATGGAGGAGGTCACATCCCTCCTTCGTCCCCTTCATTCGGTGGATCGCATCAACAATCCGCTGGGAAACCTACACACAATAGTTTATTTGGAGCGGGAAGTCAAGGACCACCTTCGCATAGTATGATGGTAGGCTCGACATCGTTTTCTTTGAATGAAACGTTTGGTAACAACACCTTCTCGTCAACCTCTTTCTTGATTGGGGGCAACCCCATTTTTGGACAATCTACTCCTGTGCAGGGTACTATTCCTGCACAAGGGGCAAACCTAGCAGGACCATGGAATTCTGTGCAGGGATCTATTCCCTCCTCTGGAATGCCGCTCTGGGGTAATTCTTTCCACAATCAATGGAACCCTGGACAAACTACTATGCCTATCCCCATGGGACCGACATGGGGTAATCCTTCCCAAGTCCTTCAAATATAATGCATGCCCAACCATCTATGTCCTATTTGGGAAATCAGCCGATGATGTCTCCACATATGCAAAATCCTTACGCTAGCGAGGGTCATGGTTTCTACCAGAATCCGGGCCAGCAGCCAAACTTTTCGTAGCAACCTGGTGCCAGTCAAATTCCAGGTCCCTTTTTCCCAGGTTATCAGTAGCAACCCAAACTACCGTTTCTTGCGACTTTACACTTGCCAGATTTGACAAGGTTGTTGAATGACCCTATTTGTCACGATCCGCGTTGGCCTCCTAAGCCACCGAAGTTGCCTTCAGACATTCCAAAGTTCGAAGCCAAGCCTAACGAAGATCTAGGAGATCATGTGACTACCTTCCATCTTTGGTGCTCATCTAATTCATTGAAAGATGACTCCGTACAATTGTGATTGTTTCAACGTACTCTCATTGGGAGTGCTGCGAAATGGTACATTGAGCTTGATCGCTCAAGATACTCTTCTTTTGGCGAACTGGTGATGGCTTTCCTGAACCATTTCCAGTTACCTGTGAGAGATGACATTGGCACAGAGCTACTCGCCAATTTCGAACAGACAATAGCGGACCATATCTTTGATCACATCCGAGAATGGAGACGCCGAAAGATTTTAATCAAGGTACTAGTCCCACTAGCATTCCTGCTTGAGTGGTTCCTTAAGTCTTTGGTCCCACAGTTATCCAAAGACATTGCAACGTCAGGAGTTTTCTCTGAAGAAGACGCCATCATGAGGGCTCAACATTTTGAGCTCATCTATTCTCAGTCCGGTTTATTATACAACATCTTGCCAGATGTGCCACGTTCAATACTAGATAAAACTAGACAGAGAGCCGGACTACATGCCGATGGTATTGTCATTTCAGCACAAACCAAGCTCACTGATAAATTGACAAAGCAGTTGCAACAGTTATCCATACAACACACAACGACCATCCAAACTACTGCTTTGGCTTCCCCCTCTACCAAAATGTTGGAAGTACACATAGTGCAGAGGACTAACCGAAAGGCCACCCAACAGCCTGAAGGGAAGAAAAAACAATGAAAGAAGGGTAAAGGGGATAAAAAACCCACTGATAATGCTGGCGGGGACAACACTGAAAAATGGAAGGCAAGGTATCCATGCAACTTGTGCGCGGAAGATCACTCGACCCATCTATGTTCTCGACTTGTAGAGGCCAAAAAATTTGTCACACAGCAACAACAGGCAGTGTTGACTAATCCATTTCAACATGGGAAAAATCTAACTCAAGCCTCTACAAGTACAGAAGGGGGCATTCAAGAAAACTGCCCACCTCCGAACAACCCCGCATTCGCGAATGTGTATATGGTTAGGGGTGATGCTTTCATATCAACTAGAGCGCACGATTATAGTAAACCAAGCGCTTCTGAGAAGGGTAAAGAAGATGACCTCCCATCTCTTCCTTTACAGATTGAGAAGATGTTGGGAGAAACAATAACACGCATTCCAAAAGGTGCATTTAAAAAATCTTCTCATAACCCAAACGCAAGGGCCGCCCAGAACTACTCTGTGATGGAAGATTTATCACAAACCCCTTGTGCGATGTCGGCTTTGGAGGTCCTCCAAAGCTACCCTGCTCAGAGGAAGGCCTTGTTAACCGCCTTGGGCTCTATTGAGACTTGTAATCTGGGTACCATAATGTTAGATACAACCGACTTAAAACCTCGTCTGCCTTACCACGTAGCATTTTAGATAGTAGTGGCTTATCCCACAAAAAATGTTACTCGGAATATTTTCTGTACGGTGGTCGATGAGGGCACCTCGACCTGCGTTATGTCGTTGGCATGTTGGATGGCCATTGGCCAGCCCATTTTGCCTCCATCACCTACTCTCCTCACTGCTTTCGATGGTCGTTTGTTCCGACCACATGGTATCGTTCCTTCTTTCCCCATGCAGTTAGGAGGGAAGACCGTGTGTGTCGAAGTAGAGGTAGTCAATGCTCCCCTCGACTATAACCTCTTGTTAGGATAGAGTTGGACTTATGCTATGCAAGCTGTGGTTGCTACAGTTTTCTAGGTCTTGTTGTTTCCACATGAGGGATGGATAGTGACCATTGATCAATTGTCTTTCTCCAGACCTGACCCAACTTTGGGGGCATCCACGGTCCCGATGATTGATAATCCTCAACCAGGTGTCGTCAACGTAGGAGTTGGTTTGTGCCCATCTTTGATGGGTACCTTCGATTACCCACCTCCTCACGTTGATATCAAATTTATATCCAATCACCATAAGGTTGAGATTTTTCAAGTTTCGTCATTCCGCACGACTTGCTTCGAGGATCCATGGATGCTTCCTTCCCCCTTGGCCACGATGGATGAGACATGGCACCCAGGCATGTCCATGCCCTTGTCTGTCACTGAAGTAGTGTACTCTTTATCCCAGCAAGCTTTAGCAAACCCTGATCCGACTCCTGCACAAGAGTTAGATCCACTTTTAGAGCCTATTTGGGCTCAGGGTTCTCTCGCTAACATTGATTCGTTAGACTTAGTCTTACCTTCTGATGAAGCAGTAATCGAAGCAATGATTTTTTCGGACAAACCTTGGGAAGATATTCATCACAGATCATATTTCCTCCCAGAGTTAAGCTGAATCAAAGCAGGAGAATTCACCGTGACCATGACGGGAGATCAACCATGTCCTATTAATCTCTTAGCTACACATGAAATTTATGCTGAGGGGAATATGGCAACTATCACTGAAACTATACCAATAAACATCTCCCGAAACCCTGGTGTCATGGAGAACGTCTTCGTCGGAGCGGATTTCTCCCCCGAAGAGATTCAAATCTATACGAATCTTTTCAAATAATTCCGCGATGTTTTTTCCTGGTCTTATGAGGAAATGCCAGGCATCGATCCAAAAATAGTTGAACATGAAATCACAACTTATCCTGATGCCAAGCCTGTATGACAAAAGCTTCATCCAGTTAATCCCAAGAAAGCAAAAGCCATCAAGATTGAGGTTGAGAAATTGCTAAAGGCAGGTTTTATCTATCCTATCCATGTGACTCAATGGGTGTCAAATCCTGTGCCGGTCAATAAAAAACAAGGCACGATTCATGTATGTAACGACTTTCGTGATTTGAACAAGGCATGTCCCAAAGATAATTTTCCAACACCATTCATTGACCAGATCATTGATGAATGTGCTGATTGCGAAGCCTTTTCTTTCATGGACAGTTTTTTGGGATATAATCAAATCCAAATCAAACCCGAAGACCAACACAAAATGACATTCATCTGTCCTTGGGGTACATTCGCATATCGTAAGATGCCTTTTGGTCTTAAAAATGATGGAGCCACATTCTAGCGGGCCATGTCTTTTTCTTTTCACGATCTCAAGCATATAGTCGAGGCCTATCTAGATGATTTAGCATCACGATCTCGCAAGAGATCGGATCATCCCACACACCTTAGACTTATCTTCGAATGCTGTCGCTACTTTAGGATTCTCTTAAATCCAAACAAGTGTAGCTTATGCGTCATGTCAGGATGTTTGTTAGGCTTCATCGTCTCAAACACAGGGATCATGATCGATCCTCTCAAGGTGGAGGCAATAATCCAGTTGCCCCCCCCATGCACAATTCTTCAACTTTAGAGTCTACAAGGCAAGGCAAACTTTTTACGACGCTTCATCACCAACTATGATGAAATCACCAAGGGCTTTATGCGCTTACTGAAGAAAGATGTTCCTTTTTATTGGGACGATGCCTCTCAACGCTCTTTCGATGCATTAAAAGATGCCCTCACAACGACCCCTCTGCTACGGCCACCTAACTATAACAAGGATTTCTTATTATATCTGGCTGCCGCAGAGTCAACCATTGGCATGGTTTTAGTTTAGGAAGATGATTTGTTCTCAGAATACGTGATCTATGACCTGAGCCAAGGCCTCATAGGACAGGAACTCAATTATTCTCATATCGAAAAACTTGCATTGGCGACAGTTCATGCCATTCAATGGTTTCGTCATTATGTTCTGTTTCGCAAGACCACCTTTATTGCTGTCGTGAATCCATTCCAATACATGTTGACACGACGAGTTATAGGTGGAAAAATCAGTAGATGGATAGTCATCCTCCAGGAGTTTGACTTAGACTTCATTTCAGCAAAGTCCAAAAAGTCATTGATTTTAGCAAAGTTTATTTCGGAACTTCCAGTTGAGTTAGGTGACGTTGTGCCTGAAGAATTGCCTATCCGGGGAGATATGTTTTTGATCACATCTTCAGATCCCTGGTACGGAGATATACTTATCTATCTCTAGACTTTGAAGTACCCCACTTCTTCTTCTCTTGATGAGCATAGGCGTATACACCATCAGGCTAAGAATTATCTCAAACTCAATGATACGTTGTATCAAAGAGGTGTAGACTGCATCTTACGTCGATGTCTCACACATGAGGAGGCAGTCATTGTGCTCACTGATTGCCATAACAGATCTTGTGGCGGTCATCTGTCTGGGGTGGAAACAAACCAAAAGAATCTACGAGCAAGTTACTTCTTCTCAAAGACTTTATCCAAGACTTTATGGAATCGGTCAAGAAGTGCCATCCGTGCCAAATCTTCTCTCGTAATATGAGGGCACATCCCACTCCCATGTTTCCTGTCATCACAGTTGGTCCCTTCACCAAATGGGGGATTGATTACACTACTTTCAACCCCCCTTCAACAAGGGGGCACCGCTATATCATCGTAGCTGTCGACTACTTCACTAAGTGGTTCGAAGCTATGCCAACGTTTAAAGATGATGGAGAGACTGTAGCTCTCTTTTTATTCAACTAGATTATAGCAAGGTTCGACGTCCCAAGAGAGATTGTTACTGACCATGGCAATCACTTTCAGAACCAAATGATGATCGAGTTAACATCAAATCTTGGGTTACGGCAAGAAAATTCATCACCCTACTACCCCCAAGCCAATGGTCAGGTAGAAGCTGTAAACAAAACTCTTAAGACTATTCTACAATGAACTATCAACTCAGCCAAGTCAAATTGGCATTTGATGTTATTCTCAGCATTATGGGCTTACCGAACATCTGTTAATACTGCAACTAGTTTCTCACCTTTTCAACTTGTTTATGGGCTGGAGGCAGTCTTGCCCATCGAATGTCAGATCCCATCTCTAAAATTGGCAGTACAATTATTGCCAAACTCTTCTCCACTTGAAGAACGGTTAGTACACCTTGAGAAACGTCGTGATGCAGCCCTGACCAATGAGGCTCACAAACATAAGGTCAAGTGTCCGTTCGTCGTCAAATTTTCTATGAAGGTGACGTTGTCTTGGTCTATGACCAAGATAAGGACCCCCTGGGGGCAGGGAAATTCAAACCCATGTGGTTCAGACCTTTCATCATAAAATAGGTATTAAAAAAGGGCGCTTATCGTCTGGTTGATTTTGAAGGGAATACTTTGGCGAAGCCTAGAAATGGGCTCTACCTCAAGAAGTATTACTCATAGGCAGGTCACTGTGGGTAACTTTTTGTAATATATGTATAGTTTTTGTACTATTACTTTTTAGTTTATTTTAAGTGTTATGGACGTGTCATTGATGGTATCTTTCGTCAATATGGCAGATGTCAAGTAATTCTGAGGTGTTCATTGGGTATGCAGATGGTGCTAGCTGACACACTCAGAGGCTTACCTCTATAGCTTGGGTAATCTTTACACCTCAGGGCCAGTTGTTATCTTCCAGAGGTATATGCTTAGGTGACATCACAAATAATGTCGCTGAGTATAGTGCAGTTATTGAGTTGCTTCGTGACGCCTTGTCATTGGGTATCTCTCATCTCCGGGTCTATCTCGACGCTCAATTGGTTGTGTCTCAGCTAAACAGAGTATACCGAGTTCATGATCCAACCTTACATCGACAATTCCTTAGGGTACGTCTCTTAGAATGAAACTTTGATTATATTACATATTTTCATGTTCCTAGGAGATTAAACCAAATTACAGATACTCTAGCTAATCAAATTTTAGATTGGAATCTTGCACACATATGAAAGAACATTGACATAAGCATGTAAATACATTTTTGCACACGTGATTCATAAGACACAAAAGATCCAAAAACCATATATAACATCATAAAATATCCAGAGTACATAGATGGACACAAGCACCTCAAAAATAGGACCAATAACAAGTCACAAGGCTTATGCCCTCAAAAAATATATACAAGTAGTGCTCATGGCACGTAAAAAGTCTAAATAGGTTCAGGGCCTATGGGCCTTATTATAATAGTCCACAACATGGGCTAAACATCTAAACAATCGGACCCACGTCTGAGGTGCCCCCACTACATGAGGCTTCATGGATGGTGGAAGGTCCTCTATCTCTGTCATCGGGACTGTGCGAGTGAGTGTAGTGAAGTTCCACTCAACTCGTCTATGTACCCTGTCAGCCTCCCCGGATGGGAGGTTTCCTGCTACTGCTGGTCCCCCGGCGGCGGCAGCTGCAGCTTCTGGTCGAGGATGACGTCTGTTCCGTGCAAAATCGACAGGTCGCACTAGTCCCACATCTGCATGCAACAAACATATATCCATCAAATACTCCGGCATATAAAAAAAAAAAAATAAAAATAAAAAATGATATATATAAAAAAATGACATAAAAATTACATATACAACAAAAAAAACTACAAAGGTGGAGACTTACCCATCTCCCCTCGCTCCTCACCAGGAAGCACGGGTATCTCAGGATCTCTAGAAAAGTCTTTCCCTGCATATGGGTAATCTTCGATCACAGGGATTTGCTATGACAACCATGCAAAAAGGTCATCATCGAATGACTCATTGGTCCTTCCACCACCCTGTTGCGACAGTAATACTGCCCATCTACATATAGTAGGAAAAGAGGCTTGATGTCCTCGTACCACTTCCCGAGGACTAAAACTCAGAACTCTCTCAAAGAAGAATGAACACAAAATCATCCCGAACCCGAAGTTCCTCTGTGTCCGCTATCGGAAATCTGTCAATTGCCTCTTCATACACTCAAGTAGTGTGGTACTCTAGTAAAAAATATGTGCATTCAAGCACTGGATATCACAGTTCATCTATGCGTGAGACACCTGATGCAAGGATGTTGAATCGATAATCTGCCCAATCAACAATAATATCGCCTGCAACGATAGGTCAATGATCTTACTGATGGGCACCTGGGAGCTCAAACGATTAGTCCCAGCCTCACAGTGCAGGGCTATCAAGTTTGCTATATTAAGCGGCCCCACTGGAAACTTCCTGAAATTGACTGGTTCCCCTCTCCTTGAGAGGCCAGTCAAAAAATAGATATCCTTAGTGGTGGGCACTAGTGATTTCCCCTCTAGCATAAAGACCTCTACATCAGGGTGCCAATAGTCAATCAAGGCATTCAGAAGCCTCGGTTGTGCTCGCATAAATGGACATAGGAAGAACTTAAGCAAACCACATTGCATCAATGCAGCCATGAAATTTGGATCTCCCACAACCAACTAACTAATTGCTTCATGCTCCCTTTCCCTCTAGTGGACATACATCCTGCCAAAACAACCAAGTTCAGGAGGGTCAGTGACTGCTCTTTAGTTCTTTTTGACAATAAAAGGGGGTCCATGCATGTTTTTGAGGTGACAGTCACCTGTACATGCGGGCAGGCTTTACTATGCCTGAGTGTACATGCGGCCTGTCCAGAGACAACCTACGTGGACCTAGGGCCGACCTTTTAAAGGTCGACGCCCACCCAAAAAATGAAATCAAAAGAAAAATTAAAGAATTGAATAGCTAGATAGGGGAGTTTGTACTTAATTGGTCCAAGTGAAAGTTCGTTTCATCCACTGTAGCTCTCGGAATTACTGTTTTTATCAAAGGGGGTCTTTTGGATTCAGAGTCAATTTCCAAATCAGCAATGGTGATAATGAGCTGCCAGCTTCTATTTATAGACTTTTTGGCCTCTTTTTGTCACTTTTTTGGCCTCCCTTATCAGTTTCTTTATACCAAAAACCATTTAGAGTGATTCAGGAGTTATATGGGAGGGATTTGATCGGGTATTGGGACACTTTTTTTGAGTTTTGAGAAAATTTTGACGGTCCATGAATTTTTTTCCAAGAATCAACTTGAGCATATAGTTTAGGTTACTAGCCAGACTTTTGTGTCTCCTTGTCATTTTCCTCTGCCATAGGATCGATCCCATCAGGTTATGACATGGAACCATCATATCTGCTTTATAAGTGTTGCAACTTGGTGGTAGAGCTTACCAGAACATGGATGCCCTAGGTAGGTCCTGGTTGCATTATGGTGTCCATGCCGTCTCTAACACACTATAGGCTCGGGAGTCCTTATAGTCTTTCTTGAATATGAGTTTGAGCCTCATTTGCATGATTCTTCTTCTCTCTTGATCTTACCCTCAGGACTCCCAAGAAATAACAGGTCTCCTTTTAAGCCCTTTTCAGACCCTCTAAACATGAAAAGCTTGTCGAGTGATCTTGTGGCCTTTCACTCTCGTTAAACTAAAATTTGAAGTCATGTTTGTCCGGCGGTAGTTTACCCTTTTTTCGTTCTGGACGGTCAACTGTACGAACAAAGGTATACTCTATGAAACTTCCATTCTTTAGAAGAGTACTCTCAGGTATAAGTTTATCCCTTTTTCAGGCCCGAGGGACTAAACTTACGAAAAAGAAACCCCCACGGAGTCCATAGTTAAGCTCTTTTCAGACTCCCTAAAATTGAAAAGATTGCCGAGTGACCTTATTCTTTCACACTCGTTAAATTGGTCCAAAATAACATTCCTGATAGAGTCCATAGTTAATCTTTTTTCAGATTCCTTAAAAATGAAAAAATAGCCGAGTGACCTTGTCTTTGTCACACTCATTAAAATGGTTTTGAATCGACGTCTAATTGGTGCTAGTTTACCCTTTTTCGAACTGACTAGACTATCTTCGAAAAAGGTACCCCAGTTGAGTCTCCTTTTATGTTTTTTCAGACTCTCTAAATATTAAAAATCACCGAGCTTACCTTCCCTGGGCTCGTTAAACTTACATCGAAGGATGATACCATTGTGTGTTTTGTTAACCACATTTGCATACCTTATACGCTAGCCTTGTAACAGTTTGCTTCTATGTCTTAACACTTTTGGCCCCCAGAGGATTTTTCTCGAGTATCATTTTACTAGAACATTAGTCTTGTCCTTGTGCCTTGAACTAGTATGTTTGCAATACTCATTCCTCCATTGTAACATAATATTCCTTTATTCTTTTTCCCAAAATTATTGAAAAAGAAAAAAAAAATCAAATATACCCCAAAAAGAGGAAGGGAAAAGTGTTTTCTTTATTGGCAGCATAATAAGTCGCCCTTGGATAAACCACATCTATCCGTTTGTTCATCATACTATGGGATGTAGTACAAACTTAGGAAGTTTTTCTCGTTATATAGAGTTGTGTCCTCCACCATTTGGTTAACCTTCCAAACATATGGAGAGTTTGCATTGCCTCCTGCTTCGTAGACTTATGATTAATGCCATGCTACTCGAGTCTCATTATTTGTCATGATACTCTCCAAGGGAAGTTTGTTACCAAGCCTGAGTCGACCCCTCTGCAATATGTCTCTTTTCTGCATACCCTGCCATCCTGAACATCCAATCAAGTCCTTGTTCAAAATCACTGAAGCCTTCAGTCTGATCATCAAGATTATCAAGTCCATGACTGACGAGCCGTCGAAGACCTATGGGTAGTGCATTCGTACACTCATATTACACTCCTACCCGAGTTTTGAAGATTTTGAAGTTGCTGCTCAAGCTCTGAAGATCTCATCAACAACCATCAGGCCGAATCAACTTCTGGAAGATGGATAGTCTATATGTATATCTTTTTGATTTCGAGATGTAGCTCCGTTGCGTATTGTTCATGGCTACTCTTTACAGTTATTTGACATGGATATACAATGTGTTTGATTGGTAGCCATGGTTCTATTGTATCCTGAGCATGGGTATGCCCGCCTCGATGAGACATATGTTATTTTGCAGACAGAACCTCCCAGTTCCTAATCCTTGGGCTCAATCGTTTGACAGATTAGTAAAGATTGGTAATGCATTTCAACCATCAGATGCTCTTCTAACCTCACACATTAGGGGGCATCTGTTATAACCCTAAATTGCACCACACATGCTTACCTGACATCAGGCCAACTCATATCCCTTATTTTCCAAAGCACTGTAGAACAACTCTTTCAAAATTCTCTTTTATAAAGTCCCATGCACCCTAATCCATTACTGCATGCGTGTACACGCTGGCTGACCCAAAACAACCCGCGTGGACTGACAAAAGCATGAAAAAAGGAAATTTGCCAACGAAACAAAAAGCTATGGGTGAGTTAACTGAAACTCCCGGCCATGCATGGCCAAGGGTTCGTCCAAATACCTAGCTCCTTCTAGCCTATAAAAGAAGGGGTAGGGGTCCCATTTGGAGGAGGACAAATATAGCAAAGAAACTCTGCCCATTTACATATTCCCATTGTCCCAACCCTTTAGCCTTTCCTTATGCCAAAGGAGATTCAAAGAAAATCAGTTGAAGGACAGAAGAAGAGGAGACTAGGATCAGGTTCAAGGAGCGATGGTCGGTCTCAACTTTTGTAAGTTGACTCATTCAAAGTAATAAAGAAAATGCTTTTCCTGTCCCAATTCATGAACTGTGTATAGTTTGATCAATATATTTTTGGATCTCTAACTCGTTAGTATATAAGTAGTATGCATGCATAGTTGTTTGTCGTCTTGAATGTAGGTAAGCTTTGGAAGGAGTATTGCGAACAAGTAATCAAGCACAATGGAGGATCAACATCAAATGCCAGGAACAACGTAGGTTGATCTTTCCATGCATTTACTAAGAAAAGGGGATTTAAATCTAGGGATGAAGGTAGAAAGTAATTTCTATTCGGTCATATCTGCATGCGAAGTCTGAACTCTATTTGCTAGTCCGTAGGGTGTTTTTCCCAACAACACTTATGACCAAAATTAGGTAAAAATAGTAACCATGGAAGAAATTTTGGTACCTTAAGGATGGCCTTCTTCTTGACATTTGTTGCTCCATATTCTGATATCTTTGTTTTTGATCAGGGATCATCTTGTATTTAGTAGCTTTTGGTGGCAGAGTACTCACATGGTCTGATTGTCTGCTGACTTGGAACTTGATCATCTTTAATGGCTCTTTGCTTTCTGTCTGTTTGCTGCTTGAACCACTTACATAGCCTAAACTAGTCTTTAACAAGGGAGATCTTTGTTTTCTCAGAATGTCGTTTAGTTCTGCTGAGGCTTTAATGCTCGGAAGATTTTGGAGATACAATTCTTTAAACTTCTCCATCTCTTTTCTGGTTTTTACCACCTCTTCTTCCAAGTATTAACATATTACCTTCTTCTCTGATAACTGTTGTTTTAGAGTGTCGTCTATTTTCTTTTCCTCTTCTAACTCCACTTTTAGCAGGGAAAAGTCTTTATCAGGTTTTTTACCATTCTTTTCAAATTGCATCAACAACTAATTTTGTTTTCTCTTCTTATGTATAAGCCTGACAATCCCTTCTAAAGCACTGATTAGTTCACCTTCCATATCAACCACAACTTCTTCATCATTAACATCACTTCCTGTGCTTTTATTCTCATAATCCTGTTTGTCCATAAGCACAAAGTTATTAACCTTATCTTCACAGGAACAATCATTATCCGTGTCTTCTAAAGAGTCATCATTGTTTACACATAAACTTTTCTTTTTACCAAATCTCTTGGATTTGTACATCTCTTCACCTTCATATTTTTGGTCCTTCTTCTTGTGTGGACACTTAGATGCAAAGTGACTTGTCTTTCCATAGTTAAAACATTTGAAGTGAATATTGCCTTGGTATTTTCTTGATCCTTTCTTTAGTCTTCTCACAAATTTTGCTTCAATTTCATCAGGCTCAAAATCCTCATTCTTATCTTCTTTAAATGATTCTTCTCTAGAGGTGGGTTTATCCTTACTAATCTTCATTTCATAAGTAGTTAGAGTTCCTAGAAGTTGATCAATATACAAAGCCTTAAGATCATTTATTTCTTCTAATGCAGAAACTTTTGGATTAAATCTATTTGGTAGAGATCTTCAAATCTTCTGAACTAAAAAAACGTCTTCAATCTTCTCACCAAGACCCTTCATGGCATTCACAAGCTCCTCAAATCTTAAGAAAAATTTATTAACTGTTTCATCCTCATTCATTTTTAGTTGTTCAAACTATAATTTGTAGGTTTGAAGCTTGGCATCCTTTACCTTCTCATTACCTTCATAACTTCTAATGACTTTGTCCCACATTTCCTTGGCAGATTCTAAGTGCATAACGTTTATAAATTCTGCTTTTGCAATTCCACTAAGAATAAAATTCATAGCCTTAGCGTTGAAGATGAATTCTAGCTTGTCATCCTTATTAGCTAGTACAACTGGATTTACATAACCACTCTCTACCACATCCCAGACATCTACACCTAAAGCCATTATGTAGGTTCTCATCCTAAATTTCCAGAAGACAAAGTTTGTTCCATTGAATAGGGGGGCCTTATTGGTTGAAGTTCCTTCATGACTTGTCATGTTTAAGCTTACTGATCTACCTTTAAATAAAAGGAACCTGCTTTGATACCAATTGTTGG
>JZKD02S1679872.1:189946-227876 GCA_000966675.3 Picea glauca | reverse complement strand
ATTGTTACTGTGCTTAAACAATTGTATGCCTATTAAAATGTTATTAACCTTCTTCAAGTGATCATCAATATTATGCAAGTCATTAACAACAGAAATAATAAACATCAATATCACACATGATATACACAGAGACAAATATTCATGAGGAAACCCTTAAAGGGAGAAAACCTCTTCTTCTTGGAATGATAGGAAATATTTTAAGTTTTGTACATCATCTTTCTTTGAGCACCAATTCAAAACGAGGCTACAACCTCTTCTTTAGCAAGATGCAACTTGTTGAGAGAACCAAATCTCTGGTTTCTATAGCACCCACTAGAAGGAAGCACCAACTCCCTGAGTGTTCCAACACCAACTGGATGGAAGCACCAACTTCCAGTCACATAGTCACCAACCTGTATAATATAGAACAATTGTTCTCCCTTGCACCACCCTACCACCCTGGTTTTTCTGGTTGCAACTAGATGGAAGCGACAAGTTCCTGTGTTCAAGAACCCTCTTGAAACTCTGAGGACGACAGTCCTCCCTAGCACCACCCTACCACCATGTTTTCTAAAATTTTTCTTGAATAATACTTTACAAGAATACAAACATTTCAACGTTTACCAATTCTTCTTTGTTCTGCAATTCTGGTATGGTTCCGTCTGTTCATGCTCAGCTCCACTTGCTGTTTCTTTCCATATGCTCTTCCTTTGTTCTTCTCATTCTCTTAGGTTCTCGTACAGTCTGTTGTTTTCACCATTTCTGCTCTGTCCAACTTGTGTTTTTTATCTCTACATCTCTCACACTACGTTCATGCTCTCTACATGATTACATACAGTTCAACTTATTTTATCGAGAAACAGCAAACTTCCTCTGTCTTGGGATATTTATTTTATTAATGCTCTCATCATCCATTACACTCTACATCTCCAACACTCAATTTCGGGAATCTTAGAATGCTCAAGAGCCATGATTCCAACGCTCAGGAACAATGATTCAACCACTCAGGAATAATGATTCAGTTAGTGTAACTGACTCATAACTGATTAAGAAATCACGAGATGAAACAACAACCCTTTGATCAAATTCAGTTTTATTAGCGCCATTGGATTATACTCCGAGGTGGAGCCTAGTAGTGTTATCTCCTTCCCCTATCTTCCATTGATGTGACCATGGGCGATGCTATCATGTGACCATGCGATTGTGGGTGCGAACAAAGGTGGTTTGATGGAAACCCTCCTTTTTCCCTACCATTCACTACAATCCTCCACGTGTCCTTTCTCCAAAACCATGGTTTTGATTGCAGCCCACTCATGAAAAAGTAAGACACGAGCATGCTATAGCCCCACAATGCAATGGGACCATCGATCTCACGATCTTGACGATGCTCCTGAACTAACGGTTCATATCTGTCCACTAAAGTCTGTGGATCATATCTACCCTTCCTAAATCAAGAAATGATATTTACTTCGTGATCCGGGCTCTAGGAGTTTCAAATCTTAGAGCTCACTTTTCCCATATGCCAAGCTTCCGAAGTTGACAATCCATTGAGGCGCGTCCCTATCGGATCAATGGTTCTCGTTCACTTCAGGAATTTGACCTTTCAACTAGATCGAATGGTTTATTTCATGGAAACAAATCAATGCTCATATTTGATCATTACACCCATCCTTTCATTGTTCAATCCGAAAGCTAGGTCTTAATCAAACATTGAGATGGACGGTTGTCAGAACTTATCCCTTTAGAACTTCGGGATTTCAACTTTTCAAACTTACACTATCAATGGTTGAGAATACACCTGAAGTGATCTTTCATATCAGACGACTCATGTCCTTGCTGACGTGGTCTGCTGATGTGATCTCCCATATGTCCTTTACTGACATGGTCTGCCACATGTCCTTGCAGACAAGGTTTATTGACGTAGATCTCCCTAATCTAACAGTCATCGTATGTTCTACAGATCTGATGGTCCTTATTCATTTCAGATTTTCAGCTCTCTGGGCTTTGGGTTTTTCAAATCTCAAACTAAAAAATTTGAAGTGAGATTTTTTCGGAGCTTAACCTCCTCGCATCTTTATACCCGAACTAAATGTTTTTCGTTGATCATGATCTTGGATTGATGGCTCGATCTATCTGTTGGCCCTTGGTTATGTAAGAAAGTGAAGATCGAGGAAGAAAAGGTCAAACACGAATTGCGCGGGAGACACATTGACTGTCCCTGGGTCGAAGTAAGAAAAAGAGCAAAAAATATGGAGCGAAGCACATAAAATAAAGCCATTGAAAGAGAAGATCAGGGATGACAGATCAACAAGAGAAAAGAATCATAGACAAATCAACAAGCAAAAAAAGCTACCATTGGATACTTTAGATCATCGTGCAAGAAGAGAGGAAAGACAGGCTGACGAAGCCCTGAAAATGAGGGTCAAGTTGACCTAGGGTTTTAGACACCTAGGGTTTTGGGTAATTAGGGTTTTGAAACCTAGGGTTCAACCTAAGGCTGTTGGTGAGGGACTATAATGTATAAATAGAAGTCGAGAGGACTTAGGTCGGGTTGGTACTAGAGTTGGGTATTGATATTGATTGTTGTTAGTTGAGAGATTATTGTACTATGAGAGAGAGGAGTGATGAGAGGGAGAGCCTTCTGGTATTGTAAGATATTTAGCTGGGTGCGAATATCAAGTCCTGCAGGTGGGTGTGCAGGAGGGTGGGAGACAAAGAGAAGAAGAGAGAGAAGATCTGCTGACTAAGAGCACAGATTAGAACTGTAAGCTTTACCTTAATATATCATAAGCATAGTTCTATGGACATAGCCCTAGAGAGAGGGTGAACCACATATATTTTGTGTTGTACGTGTGATTGATTCCTGGATATTTGTCATTGTTATACTGTTATTTTCATTATTGTGTTAGATCATATGTATAGTTGCGCAGAATAGATCAAGCTAATAAGAGATATATGAATGCTGGATTATTGTTGTATTAGTTCCACTTGATATTCCCCTGGTTATAGACACCTTTTTCTTGCAACCCCCCTCTTAGATGCTTTAGGTGAGACTACATCTGCTTCACAGGTGTTGCCAAAAGGGCCAATAGCTAGGGCTTGTTGGTGTTCTCTTGGAGTGAACCCCGGGTCTGCCCCTGTTCCAACAAATGGTTCCATTGTTGGGACACGAATCTATTTAAGGGAATGTCAAGGTGGTTCCCATCAAAGACTGAGATTCAAAAGTGGATAGAGGATCAAGAGAGGGACTTCGTTGAAGCCTAGAACAAGAAGCCTAAACTGAATACTAAAGATTGGCTATAAAGATACATCTTCACCGACATTCATGAGATCTTCTTTGGGGGAATCCACCAGGAGTTGTTTGAATGGTTGGCTAGGTTAGCCAATACCCAAATCGATATTAGATCTAGAACTCCTGTGGTTTGGACGTCGGTACTGATCCAGAAGGTCAAGAGAGTTGACAACGCTATATCCAGAGTAGTAGATCATTGGTTTGATAGTACCATTGGAGGGTATATCACTGAGTTTGTTGTTGACAGAACATAATTGTATAGCCAAGCTGAGAGATACTTTTTCAAAGGACCTAGAGGAAACATTTTGCACTTTCTGAAGCTGAGGATCAAGATGCTCTTGCATGAAAACCACATCTTGAAGATACAATAGATTGGTCAGACCTGAAAAGGCTAATGTTCAATATCTTGAACAACGACAGTGACATAGAAGAAGGACATATGCGCAGTGGGAAAGTATTCCGAGGGGTTCACCTTGACAACCTGTTTAAACAAAACTACGGAGAAGAGGGTTTCTACAGTGGATAAGAGGTAGATATAACCGACGAAGAACATTCAGAGCCCACCAGAATAGAAGAAGGGGAAGTTGAAGAACTTCGCCAAAGTGAGCCAGAGACCTTAGGAACTGCGTGGACCACTGAAGTAAGTAACATTAATATTCCTATTTTCTCAATAGTACTTAGCGGTCAGAATAGTCAGAGCCACCAGAGTCCTTAAACCACTGTTACTGGTAGCTTAGCATCTACTCAGAAAAAAAGCCTAGTCAGCTCTATGGAAGATGAAATGAGGCTCCCTATCTTTAGAGGAGATGGATCTGAAGATCCAGATCACCATTGGTTTCTGTGTGAAGCCGTATGGAATATTAAAAGTATCACCAACGAAGTCATCAAGAGAACCTAGTTCAACACTACGCTAAGGGACCACACACTGAGCTAGTACTTGAAGCTTGTCCAAGGATTGGCGTAGCCTAAGACACTGAACGAGATCAAGAATGTGTTGATTGCAGAGTTTAAGAAACCTAAGTTGGAGTCACAATGTATTACGGAGGTAAAGGAGATCAAACAAAAGGTAGCAGAACCTGTTTGGGAGTTCGACCAGAGATTCAAGACCCTGACAGGCCGATTAAATTTTCAGATCCCCGATGAATAGAACAAAGAATGGTTCATCACTACATTGTTACCACACATCAGAGTCCCTCTGATGCAACAGAGGATTGCATTGCAAGCAAAATATTTGGAAATCACCATGAATCTTGAATCAACACCTATAGGAGAATTGAGCTCAGGCATGAGCCAAATCTTCAGTCAGTTAACCAGTTTGTCCTTACAGGTTGAGGATATGAAGAAAGATGTTGGCACAAGGGTAGACCCAGGGTTCACTCCAAGAGCGCACCAACAAGACCTATCTACTGGCCCTTTCAGAAACACCTGCGAAGCAGATGTAGTCTCACCCGAAGAAACGATGGGGGGGTTGCAGGACAAAGATGTCTACAACCAGGGGAATATCAAGGGGATCTTGTATAACAACAATCATAGTATTCATATATCATTTACCAGTGAAATCTACTCTGCACAGATCTAGATCTTAATCTAACACAGTAATGCAAATAACAGTATAATAATGACAGGGATTAAAGCATTAATCACTCACATAACACAAGATGTACGTGGTTCACCCTCTCTCTAGGGCCACATCTAGAGAATTGTGCTTATGATATATTAAGATAAAGCTTACAGTTCTGATCTATGCTCTTGGCCAGTAGATCCTCCCTCTCCTTCTGTCTTTCTCTCCCCCCCTCCTGCGCACCCGGCTGGAGGATTTGATCTTCGTACCCAGCTGAATATCTTACAATACCAGAAGGTTTCAACACTTCTCTCTCTTAGTTCAATGAACTCTCACTACAGTAATAGAGCTAAATCAAATGTCAATAGCATACCCTCCTCTAGTACTGACCCGACCTAGGTCCTCTCGACCTCTATTTATACATTATAGTCCCTTACTAATAGCCTTAGGCCGAAACCTAGGTGTCAAAACCCTAATTACCAAAACCCTAGGTGTCTAAAACCCCAGGTCAACTTGATCCTCTTTTTCTGGAATTCGCCAGCCTATCTTTCCTTCCTTCTTGTGTGACGCTCCAAAGCATCCATTGGTGGATTTTTCCACTTCTCGTGTCTTCCTATGTCCATCTTCCTTGTTGATCTATCATCCTCGATCTCCTCATCCAACGACTTGCTTTCCCGTACTTCGCTCCATCTTTTCTTCTCTTTTGCTCACTTCGATCCAGTGACAGTCACTGTGTCTCCCGCGAAGTTCACTTTTTACCTTTTCTTTCTTGTTCTCCTTTTCCTTCCATAGCCAAGGGCCAACAGGCCCCCAACACTCACCTGTGACTCATCCCGAGGCACTTTAGATCTGCTCCTTTTGTTTGACTTCGACTTTAGACTGCGCAGTGCAGCCTTTTCTTTCTGCTTTATGCCTCCTTCCCATCCTTGTGCAGACTATCTTTTCTATGTTTGGTACCCTGTTTCAACTACACCTGGTACCTAAGCCCTTTTCCCTATTCCTTTACTTGGATCTATGAGGCAGCTGGTTGTCGTAGTACAACTTCAGTCGACTCCCATTCACCAATCCTTCTTTCCATTCTCCATTCAACGTCTTCAGCTGTGCAACTCCTCCTTCTGTGACGTAGGTGATCTCATATGGTCCAAACCAATGCGTTCTAAACTTCCCAGGGTGTTTAATAAACTTAATGTCATATACCAGTACTAAATCACCTTGCCTGAATATATTTTTTCTTGATATGCCTATCGTGGTAGGCCTTTACTCGTTCCTTTTGAACTTGCTGATGGAAACCTGCAATGAATCTTTCTTCTTCTAGTTCAACTAACTGTGCTATCATCTCATGAACAATGCCAATATCATCCATGTGTGTAAATGAAACAATTCTTAAACTCGGTATCAAGTACTCCATTGGGACAACAACTTCAAGACCATAAACCAAATCGAAAGGGGTCTGCGTTGTTAATTTCTTTTAAGTGGTTCTGTAAGCCCAGAGTACTGCTGGTACTCTTAAATCCTAGTCATCCATGTTCACGCTACAAATCTTTGTCAATGTTGTCTCCAAGATCTTGTTGAAGGATTCAATTGTTCTGTTTTCTTATGGATGATAAGGTGTACTCTTCTGATGGTGGACTGCAAATTCTTCAGTCAGTGCTTCAACTGTCTTATTGATGAAGTGTGTACCTTGATCAGTCATAAGGACCTTAGGGCATCCAAACTTGGTTATTATGTCATCAAATATAAAATGCATAGCTGTAGCTGCACTACAGTATTTGACTGCTCTTTCTTCGGCCCATCTAGTCAGGTATTTTGTCCCAGTGATAATATACCTTACTCCTGTGCACTTTCCTGGTGGGTTTATAGGTCCCACGAAATCAATGACCCATTTTTCAAATGCCTGTAGGGTCATCTACGGTGATAATGACATATCATCTTGTCGGGATGGTTTTCCCACTTGCTAGCATACATTGCATGCTCTGGTATATTCTTTAGCATCTCTGTGTAATGTAGGCCACCAAAGGCCAGCTCGCAGAACCTTCTGCGCAGTTCCTTTCCCTGTGTAATGTCCACCTGCGATGCCTTCATGAGCTTCTGTGAGGATCATCGGGCACTCTGTTTCCATAACGCATATTCTTAGTATCTCATTAGGTCCTATTTTATATAGCTGACCAACTATCAGTGAAAAATCTACAGCGCGCACCACTAGCTGTTTTTTCTGGGAGATTGTATACTCACTCAAATCCATTCCTGTTGACAAGAACTATACTATGTCTGTGAAGTGGTCATCAATATTTATAATGGCGAGCAGTTGTGCATCCGGTAATGTATCCTCCATATTGGTAGGTTCTTCGCCATGTTCCAATATCGACAGGTGGTCTAAGCCTTTGTTCATTTTTCCTGGCTTAACTATGATCTCAAAATCATACTTCTGAAATAGCATAAGCCATCTGCAGATTCTCCCCCCCAACACTAGATTTTTGACTAGGTACTTCAATGCGGAGTGATCAGTAAACATTTTAAAGTGTCCTCCCAACAAGTAGTGGCAGAATTTCTGCAATGAATACACCATGGCTAGTCCCTATCTCTCTGTAGTGGTGTAATTAACTTCAGCTGTGGACAACTTCCTGTTGGAAAATGCTAATGGATGATCAATGTCCCTTTCTCCAGGTTGTGCCAATACTGCTCCTAATGCAATGGAGGACCCATCAACATGCACATGAAATTCCTTGCTTCAGTCCGGAACGACTAGAATAGGCACAATTACCATCTTTTGTTTCAGTGTGTAGAAAATCTGCTGGCATTCTTCTATCCAACTGAATTGATAATATTTATTTAATAACTTCTCCATTGACATAGTAATATGATCATATACTTTGATAAATTTCCTGTAATAGCTAGTATGTCCTAGTGCAATGCACAGTTGTTTGATTGAAGTAGCTGGTGGCAAATCAACTATAATTGCAATCTTGGATGGATCCGCCAACAATCCTTTCTTGCATACAATATGTCCTAATAATACTCCAAATGGTGAGAAGAAGATGCACTTCTTCAAATTTAAAGCAATTTGACACTGCTTGCATTTATCCAGCATTAGCCTTAGACATTCAATATGATTTTTCAACAAACTAAAAACAGTCTAGTCATCAAAGTATGCTTCTAATAATTTATGCAAAAATTCTTTGAATGCTTCAACCACCACCTTGGAAAAGATGGTTGGGGAATTCTTCAATCCAAATGGCATTACTTTGTATTGGTAGGATCCCCACTCTGTAGAAAACATAGTCTTATGGCGGTCCTCCTTGGTGATGTAGATTTGATGGTATCCTGAAAATCCATTTGTAAAAGAGTATACTTCTTGGCCTCCCACATTATCCAATACTTCATCTGTGAATGGTGTAGGGAAAGGATCATGTAGACAAGCATTATTCAGCTTCTTGAGATCTACGCAAATCCTGATCTCACCTTTCCTTTTATATTGCACTACCATGGGGATAATCCACTCCGACTCCTCGACAGGTTCAATAATCCCTGCTTCCAACATTCTGTCGAGCTCAATCTTTACTTTTTCCTTGTATTTCGGGTTCAGTCTGTAGGGTCTTTGCTTGACTATATTTGCATGTGGTTTCAAAGGTATTCTCATCTCTCCCATAGGTCCTTTGATACCCTTCATATCGGTGAAATTGGTCGGGAACAAGTCCTGATACTTGTGCAATAATTCTGTGATTTTGTCAATGGTAGTAGCATCCCAGTAATCTCTGACATTGGCAAGATTTGGTGTCTCCCTTGTACCAATGTTGACTTTCTTTATATTTATTGGTTTTCCAATGAATGGCAGTTCAACGCCTGGTCCTTCCACATTTCTCTGGCCTTTTGTTTCTGCAATATTCACCTTCCTTGGGTCATCATCTTTATCGACATTAATGTTGTAGCAGATCTACAGTTTCTGGAGGGGCGCAGTCCATTCATCCTCGTCTTTCTCTAAAGGGAGGCCATATGCCTCCTTAAATACTTTCTGTCTCACCATCTATAATGCTTGATCTACTGATGGAAATTCACTTTCAAATAAAAGGGTGGTTATAAAATTATGGATCATACATTCCCATTCTAAAGTGATGAGGCACAGTTCTGCTTGAAGGTACCAGTTGATCGAGGTGGTATCCAGTGTATTAATGAATCTGTGTATCCATTGTTCTCTAGGAAAGTCACTCCAGGCCTCTTCGCAGTTGTGTATGTGGTCCTTTGGAAAACTTCAACCTGTGTATCTTACTTCGCAGCTTCCTACTTGTGCTGAAAACCATGCTGTCATCAAAGTTCGACATTGTGTCCAATATGTGATGTTTCCCTTGTGTGTTCCCCACCATATTACTGGTGTGGCCTTCATGGCCTCATCCATTGCTAATAGCCTCTGTTGTGTTGGTACACTTTTCTCAAATTCTGATAAGAATTTCTCTAAAGGGTTCAGGCCATCAAATGTGGGTAGATTACTCACTGTTGTGCCAATCCAACGAACTTCTCTGGTTAGCCTAGCACATCTTCTTGTAGATACTTCATACATCTAGTTCTGCTAGTTCTCCAACGCTTCTTCTGAGTTGAATGAACATGTGCTGTCACTTTTCCAGTTTAGATTTCCGTCAGCTGTAGGATTGATATAATCCTGCTGTCTGGCTGTTAATTTGTAGATGTTTTCTAGTTCAAATGCATGGTCTTCTTCTCTGATAGGCTCTGTATATCGAGGACCCTCATCTGGATCTAAAGGTGCAATGAAACTAAGGCCAAATTTCTCAAATTTCATGCGTATTTTCTTTAGATCAACAACAGTAGAATTGTCAAAGGCCCAATCAATTCCTAACAATGCAGGGTAAGGGTAGCTATCATCAAAAGTTTCAATTACCTCAAAATCTGCAAAGGTTCTTACTCCATCAATGTCCATTGGGACATGCTCTAATCATCTAAATGGGATGATGACTTGCTTATTAGCCATGCAAATCCTGATAGGGGAATATACCAGCTTGGGTTTTCCCATCAGTGCCCAAGTCTACTTGGTCATGATGTTGACCTCCGACCTTAAGTCGAGGACCACATAGTCTATCTCATACTCTCCTATCTGAGCATTCAAGTGTAATTCTTTATTTGTCCTTCTCCTTTTTCCAATTTGGTGCACTGCCATATTTAGTAAGGGGTCTATCTTTCCTAGCTCATACTACTTGATTAAATCTTGTAATTCTTGTACAACGCCTTTATCTTGAATTAACTTAACACAAGTGTACAAAAATTCCATGAGTTTTCTTACCTCTTTCCCTTCTGTTGGAGATGCAGATGGATCAAAAGCCTGAGGCATGCCATATTCTTTGATCTCTGGTTGTTTCTTTGATGAATATCCTTGACCTCTTCTGAACTCTTTTCTTTCCTCCTCAAATATCTTTCTTTCTTTCTGAGCATCAAACATCAGGGTATTTTCTGTAGCTTTCCTGACTCTGTGGTCATTTTCAATCCTTCCTTGGGCTGCTCTATCTTCTCCTGTAGTAGCGCCTCCTCGAGTGATAACAACAAATCTAGGGTATTCTCTGCGAGGTTCATCATATATTAGTTATACTTGTGGGTTCTGCTGAGGTGCTCGTCTTTCCTGAAGTTTAGTCATCAACATAGAGCATTCCTCTATGACATGTTTGAATGAGTTATAGTAACTACAGGTTGTACAAGGATTCTGACAATACCTTGCCAAATGTCCTGGCTACGCGCAGTTGTAACAAATTATTTTTCCTCAGTGTCAGCCCATACCTCCTCCTCGTCCTCGTCCTCTGTACCCACCGCGAGAATTGAAGTTTCCTCTCCCTGGAATGTTGTACTGCAGAGTGTTTCCTTCTTGTTGTACTTTGCCTTGAATCTTGTATATGTCTCTCAAACTTTCATGCATGATATCATAAGCTCTACAATCTCGATCATTGTGCCCCACTGATTTGCAGAATGTACAATATAAGTTTTTGGGCATCTGAACATACTTCTGCATGTAGTAGCACTCACCTGGGCGATGCCTATTTCTGCATACATCACACCAGGGTAGGTTAGCTTGTTTCAAGTGGTTCAATGCCCCTGAGGCCAAGTACTCATGAAATAAGGGACAATGTTCCTTATCATGGCCTTCAGATCTTCATCTTACACACCATATATCTTCCCTTTTGTCTTTTCCCTTATCCTTCTTCATATCCTCAACCTGTAAAGATAAACTAGTTAGCTGGCTCATGATTTGTCTAATGCTTGAGCTGGATTCTCCCATCGATGCTGATTCAAGCTTCATGGTGATCTCCAAAGATTCTTCCTGTGATGCAATCTTTTGCTGCATCAGAGGAAATATTATGTGTGGTAACAATGCAACGATGAACCATTCTTTGTTCTGTTCATCGAGGATTTGAAAAGTTAATCTGTCTGTCAGGGTCTTGAATCTCTGGTCGAACTCCCAAATTGGTTCTGTTAGCCTTTGTTTAATCTCTTTTAGTTCTGTAATACATTGTGACTCCGACTTAGGTTTCTTCAACTCTGTAATCAATGCATTCTTGATCTCAGTCAGGGGCTTAGGCTGTGCCAGTCCTTGGACCAGTTTCATGTACCAGCTCAGTGCATGATCCCTTAGCGTAGTGCTGAACTAGGTTCTCTTGATGGATTCATCAGTGATACTTTTAATGTTCCATATGGCTTCACACAGAAACCAATGTTGATTTGGATCTTCAGATCCATCTCCTCTAAATATAGGGAGTCTCATTTCATCTGCCATAGAGCTGACTAGACTTCTTGTCTGAGTAGATGCTGAGCTACTAGCAACAATACTCTGAAGATTCTGGTGGTTCTAACTATTTTGACTGCCAAGTGCTATTGGGATAATAAGAGGATTAACATTACTTACTTCAGTAGGTAGCTCAGTTCCTGAGTTTTTTGGCTCGCTTTGGCACAGTTCTTCAACTTCCCCTTCTTCTGTTTTGGTGGGCTTTGAATGCTCTTCGTCAGTTAGATCTAGCTCTTCTCCGTTGTAGAAACCCTCTTCTCTGTAGTTTTTCTTAAACAAGTTCTCAAGGTGAACCCTTCAGAATACTTTTCCACTGCGTGTGTGTCTCGCTTCTGTGTCGCTGTTGCTATCCAAGATTTTGAACATTAGCCTTTTTTGGTTCGACCAATCTACTGTATCTTCAATATTTTATTTTCATGCAAGAGCATCTTGATCCTTAGCTTCAGAAAGTGCAAAAAGTTTCCTCTAGGTTCTTTGAAAAATTATCTCTCGGCTTGGCTATACGATTCTGTTCTGTCCACAACAAACTCAGTGATATACCCTCCAATGGTACTATCAAACCAATGATCTACTGCTCTGGATACAACATTTTCAATTCTCTTGACCTTATCGATCAACGTCGGTGTCCAAACCATGGGAGGTCTAGATCTGATCTCAAACTATGTGTCAGTGAACCTAGCCAACCACTCGTGTAGCTCCTAATGGATTCCTCCAAAGAACATCTCGTGAATGTCGGTGAAGATGTATCTTTGTAGCCAATATTTAGTACTTAGTTTAGGGTTCTTGTTCTGGGCTTCAGCGAAGTCCTTCTCTTGATCCTCTATCCACTTCTAAATCTCTGTCTTCGATGGGAACCACCTTGACATTCCCTTAAAAATATTTCTGTCTCAGCAACAGAACCATTTGTTGGCACAAGGGCAGACCCAGGGTTCACTCCAAGAGTGCACCAACAAGCCCTAGCTACTAGCCCTTTCGGCAACACCTTCGAAGCAGATGCAGTCTCACCTGAAGAAACAATGGGGGGGTTGCAGGACAAAGATGTCTACAACCAGGGGAATATCAAGGGGATCTTGTATAACAACAATCACAATATTCATATATCATTTACAAACGAAATCTACTCTGTGCAGCTCTATATCTTAATCTAACATAGTAATGTAAATAATAGTATAATAATGACATAGATCAAAGCATTAATCACTCACATAACACAAGATGTACATGGTTCACCCTCTCTCTAGGGATACGTCCATAGAACTATGCTTATGATATATTAAGATAAAGCTTACAGTTATGATATGGGCTCTTGGCTAGAAGATCCTCTCTCTCATTCTGTCTTTCTCCCCCCCCCCTCCTACGCACCTAACTAGAGGATCTGATCTTCACACCCAGCTGAAGATCTTACAATACCAAAAGGCTTCAACACTTCTCTCTCTTAGTACAATGACCTTTCACCATAGTAATATAGCTAAATCAAATGACAATAGCATACCCTCCTCTAGTACCGACCCGACCTAGGTCCTCTCGACCTTTATTTATACATTATAGTCCCTTACCGATAGCCTTAGGCCGAAACCTAGGTGTCAAAACCCTAATTACCAAAACCCTAGGTGTCTAAAACTCTAGGTCAACTTGATCCTCTTTTTCTAGACTTCGCCAACTTGTCTTTCCTTCCTTCTCGTGCAATGCTCCAAAGCATCCAATGGTGGATTTTTCCACTTCCTGAGTCATCCTAGGTCTATCTTCCTTGTTGATCTATCATCCTCGATCTCCTCATCCAATGGTTTTCTTTCCCGCACTTTGCTCCATCTCTTCTTCTCTTTTTCTCACTTTGACCCAGTGACAGTCACTGTGTCTCCCGCGAAGTTCGCTTTTTAGCTTTTCTTGCTTGTTCTCATTTTCCTTCCATAGCCAAGGGCCAACAAAAGATAAGGGAAAATACAAAAGGGAAGATGTCTAGTGTGTGAGATGCAGATAATAAGGTCATGATAAGGAACACTGTCCCTTATTCCATGAGTATTTGGCCTCAGGAGCGTCGAGCCCCTTGAAGCAAGTTAACCTACCCTGGTGCGATGTGTGCAGAAATAGGCATCGCCCAGGTGAGTGATATTACATGTAGAAGGATGTTCAGACACCCACTAAATTGTAATGCACATTCTGTAAATTAGTAGGGCACGATGATCGAGATTGTAGAGCTTACGATCTCCTACATGAAAGGTTGAGAGACATATACAAGATTTAGGGCGAAGTAAAACAAGAAGGAAATACTTCACAGTACAACTCTCCAGGGAGAGGAAACTTCACTCCTTACAATGGATACAAAGGAGGAGGAGGAGGAGGAGGTATGGGCCGAGGCCGAGGAAAAATAATCTGTTATAACTGTGTGCAATCAAGACACTTAGCAAGGGATTGTTAGAACCCTTTCACAACCTCCAGTTATTGTAACTCTTTCGAGCACATCATAGAAGAATGCCTTGTGCTACTGGTTAAGTTTTAGGAAAGACAAGGACCCTAGGAGAACCCACAATTACAACTGATATATGCTGAACCTCAGGGAACTGAACCTAGAGTTGCTCTCATTACCCGAGGAGGCACTGCTACAAGAGAGGATAGAACAACCCAAAGAAAGATCGCAGAAGAGTTAGGTATCAGGAAAGCTGAGGAGAAGACTCAGGCTTTTGATGCGAAGAAAGAAAGATGAATCTTTGAGGAAGCAAGACAAGAGTTCAAGAGGAACCAAGGATCTTCATCTAGAGCGCAACCAAAAGTAAAAGAGTACGGAATGCCTCAGGCATTTGATCAATCGTTTGTGCATAAAGAAGGAAAAGAGCTAAGTACGCTCATCGACTTTTTGTACACTTGTCTTAAACTATTTCAGGATGAGAAAGATATACAAGAGTTACAGAAATTAATCAGGTAGTATGAACTAGGAAATATAGACCCCTTGCTAAATAGGGCAGTACACCAGATTGCTAAGAAGAGAAGAACAAACAAAGAATTACATTTGAATGCTCAAATAAGAGATTATGATATAGACTACGTGGTCCTCGACTTAGGGTTGGAGGTCAACGTCATGATGAAGAAAACTTGGGAAATAATGGGAAAACCCAAGCTGATATATTCCCCTATCAGGATTTGCATGGCTAATCAACAAGTTGTCAGCCCATTTGGATGATTGGAGCATGTCCCCGTGGACATCGACAAGGTTAGGACTTTTGCAGACTTCAAGGTAATTAAAATTGTTGATGATAGCTTCCCTTACCGTGCATTACTAGGAATTGATTGGGCCTTCAACAATTCAACTGTGGTCAATTTAAAGAAAAGACGCATGACATTTGAAGGAGATGGCCTTAGGGTCATTGCACCCTTATATCCAGATGAAGGTATGCAGTATACAAATCCCATTAGAGAAGAAGACTACGCATATGAGCTAGAAAACATCTACAAATTAACCGCTAGACATCAGGATTACATTAACCCTACTGCCGATGGGAATCTAAGCTGGTGAAGTGACAATGCCTGTTCATCAGATTCAGAAGAAGTGCTAGAGAACTGGCAGAACAAGATGTATGAAGTATCCACAAGGAGATGTGCTCGACTGACCAAAGAAGTTCGCTGGATTGGTACCACAACAAGTAACTTACCTACCTTTGATGGTCTGAATCCTTTAGAATACTTCTTGATGGACTTTGAAACAATTGTACCAGCACAACATAGGTTGTTGGATATGGACGAGGCTCTAAAATCTACACCAAAAAGATGGTGGGGAACACATAAAAGAAATATCACAGACTGGACACAATGCCGAACCTTGATGACAGCGTGGTTTTCAGCACAAGTAGGAAGCTGTGAAGTGAGGTACATAGGTCGAAGCTGCCCAACGGAGCTACGAAGAGGCCTGTAGTGACATCCCTCAAGAACAATGGGTACACAGATTCATTAACACACTGGACATGACCCCTATTAACTCGTACCTTCAAGTAGAGTTGTGCCTTATCACCGCAGATTGGGAAGGTATGTATGCTTCAGAATTTTTTAACCACCTTTTTATTTGAAAGTGAATTCCTCTCATTAGATCAAGCATTAAATACTGTGAGGCAGAAAGTATTTAAAGATTCATATAGCCTCCCTTTGGAGCAAGAAGAGGACGAATGGACTACGCCATTCCAAAAATTACAAGGATGTTACAACATTAATGCCAACGAATATGATGATCTGAGGAAGGTAAACATTGCTGAAACAGAAGGCCATAGAGATGTGGAAGGACTAAGAGTCAAACTACAATTCATTGAAAAACCGATCAAGATAAAGAAAGTTAATATTGGGATAGAGAAGACACCGAAACTTGCCGATGTCGGAGATTACTGGGATGCTACTCCCATTGAAAAAATTATAGAATTACTGCATGAGTATCAGGACTTATTTCAGACCAAGTTCAATGATATGAAAGGTATCAAAGGGCCCATGGGAGAAATGAGAATACCTTTGAAACCAGATGCGAAGCTAGTCAAGCAAATACCCTACATATTGAACATGAAATATAAGGAAAAAGTGAAGATTGAGCTCAACATAATGCTGGAAGCAGGGATTATTGAACCTGTTGAGGAGTCGGAGTGGATCAACACTATGGTAGTATAAGATAAGAAGACAGGTGAGATCAGGATATGTGTGGACCTTAGAAAGCTAAACGATTCCTGTTTACATGACCCCTTCCCTACACCATTCACAGATGAAGTATTAGACAATGTGGGAGGCTAGGAGGTATATTCTTTTACAAACATATTTTCAGGATACCATCAGTTTCGAATTTCCAAGGAGGACTGCCACAAGACCACATTTTCCACAGAATGGGGATCCTACCAAAACACTGTGATGCCATTTGGACTGAATAATGCCCCAACCATATTTTTTAGGGTGGTGGTTGAAGTGTTCAAAGAATTTTTTCATAAGTTTTTAGAAGCCTATTTTGATGACTGGACTGTTTTTAGTTTGTTGAAAAATCATGTTGAATGTCTAAGGCTAATGTTGGATAAATGTAGGCAATGTAAAATTTATTTGGATTTGAAGAAGTGCATCTTATTCTCACCATTTGGAGTATTATTAGGTCATATTGTATGCAAGCAAGGATTGTTGGTGGATCCATCCAAAATTGCAATTATAGTTGATTTACCACCTCCTACCTCAGTCAAACAACTACGCACTGCGCTAGGACATACTGGCTATTACAGGAAATTTATCAAAGGATATGCTCAAATTACTGTGCCAATGGAGAATTTATTAAAGAAAGATTGCCAGTTTGGTTGGACAGAAGAATGCCAGCATAGCTTTGATGCACTTAAACAAAATATGGTGACTGCACCTATTCTGGTCTTTCCAGATTGGAGCAAGGAATTTCATGTGCATGTTGATGTGTCTTCCATTGCATTAGGATTAGTGCTAACAAAACCTGGAGAAAGGGACATTGATCATCCATTAGCATTTTCCAGCATAAATCTATCTACAACTGAAGTCAATTAAACTACTACAGAGAGAGAAGGCTTAGCCATGGTGTACGCGCTGCAAAAATTCCACCATTAATTACTAGGAGGACACTTTAAAATGTTTACTGATCACTCTTCTCTTAAGTATCTAGTCAACAAGCCAGTGTTGGGGGGTGAATATGCCGATGGCTTCTCCTGTTTCAAGAATATGATTTTGATATCATAGTTAAGCCAGGACGAATGAACACGGGACCTGACCACCTATCGAGGTTGTAACATTGTGAGGAAACCACTAGTCTGGAAGATACACTACCAGATGCACAACTTCTCTCCCTCAAGAATATGGATGACCACTTCCCAAACATAGTCCAATTCCTATCAACAGGAATGGCTCCAAGTGAGTATACAATTTCCCAGAAGAAACAACTAGTGGTGCGCGCTGTAGACTTTTCACTAATAGTTGGTCAGCTATATAAGATGGGACCCGATGAGATACTAAGAAGATGTGTGATGGAGGAAGAGCGCCCAATGATCCTCATAGAAGCTCATGAAGGCATTGCAGGAGGACATTATGCAGGTAAAGAAATTGTGCAGAAAGTTCTACGAGTTGGCCTTTTGTGGCCTACTTCACAAAAATATGCTAAAGAGTATACCAGAGCCTGTGATGTATGCCAGAGAGTTGGAAAACCATCCAAAAGAGACAACATGCCACTAGAACCGTAGATGACCCTACAAGCATTTGAAAACTGGTCCATTGACTTCGTGGGACCTATAAACCCACTAGGAAAGTGCACATGAGCAAGGTATATCATCACTGCGACATAATACCTAACTAGATGGGCCGAAGCAAGAGCAGTCAGGGAATATAATGCAACTACAACCACATGTTTTATATTTGATGACATAATAACTAGGTTTGGATGCCCTAAGACCCTGATGAGTGATCAAGGCACTCATTTCACCAACAAGACAGTTGAGGCCCTAAATGAAGAATTTGTAGTCCACCATAAGAAGAGTACACCTTACCATCCACAAGCAAACAAAACGGTTGAAGCATTCAACAAAATCTTGAAGACAACATTGACAAATATTTGCAGTGTGAACAGGGATGAATAGGATTTAAGAGTACCAATAGTACTCTGGGCTTATAGAACCACTTGTAATAAATTAATAATGAAGATCCCTTTCAAGTTGGTTTATGGTCTTGAAGATGTTGTCCCGATGGAGTACTTGGTACCGAGCTTAAGAATTGTTGCATTTACAGACATGGATGACACTAGCGTTGTTTGTGAGAGGCTTGCCCAGCTGGTTGAACTCGAAGAAGACATATTTATGGTAGGATTCCATCAGAAGGTACAGAAGGAAAGAGAGAAGGCCTATCATGACAGACACATCAAGGAGAAGGCATTTAAGCAAGGTGATTTAGTACTGGTGTATCACAGTAAATTTATAAGACATCCAGGGAAGTTCAGAATGCATTGGCTTGGACCATATGAGGTCCCCTATGTTACAGAAGGAGGAGTTGCACAACTAAAGACATTGAAGGGAGAATGGACAGAGGGATTAGTACATGGGAATCGGTTGAAGTTGTACTATGACAAATAGCTTCCTCACAACTCATAGTAAAATCAAAGGAGAAAAGGGTCTAGGTACCAGGTGCAGTTGAAACTAGGTACCAGACATAGAAAAGACAGTCTGCACAAGGATGGGAAGGAGACATGGAGAAGAAAGCAGAGGTTGCACTCTGTAGTCCAAAATTGAAGTGACATGGAAGGATCAGAACTGAAGTGCTTTGGGATGAGTCACAGGTGAGTGTTGGGGGTCTGTTGGCCCTTGGTTATGGAAGAAAGAAAAGATCGAGGAAGAAAAGGTCAAACACGAATTGCGTGGGAGATACAGTGACTATCCCTGGGTCTAAGTAAGAAAAAGAGAAGAAAAGATGGAGCGAAGCATGAAAAATCAAGCCGTTGAAAGAGGAGATCAAGGATGATAGATCAACAAGAGAAAATAATCATAGACAACTCAGCAAGCAGATAAAGCCACCATTGGATGCTTTGGATCACCGTGTGAGAAGGGAGGAAAGATAGGTTGGCGAAGCCCTGAAAACGTGGGTCAAGTTGACCTAGGGTTTTAGAAACCTAAGGTTTTGGGTAATTAGGGTTTTGACACCTAGGGTTTGACCTAAGGTTGTCGGTGAGGGACTATAATGTATAAATAGAGGTCGAGAGGACCTAAGTCGGATCGGTACTAGAGTTGGGTATTGATATTGATTATTGTTGGTTGAGAGATTATTGTACTATGAGAGAGAGGAGTGTTGAGAGGGAGAGCCTTTTGGTATTGTAAGATCTTCATCTGGGTGAGAAGATCAAGTCCTGTAGCTGGGTGTGTAGGAGGGTGGGAGACAGAGAGAATAAGAGAGAGAAGATCTACTAACTAAGAGCGCAGATTAGAACTGTAAGCTTTACCTTAATATATCATAAGCACAGTTATGTGGACGTAGCCCTAGAGAGAGGGTGAACCACATATATTTTGTGTTGTATGTGTGATTGATGCCTGGATCTTTGTCATTGTTATACTGTTATTTGCATTATTGTGTTAGAGCATATGCATAGATGCATAGAATAGATCTAACTGATAAGAGATATATGAATGTTGCATTATTGTTGTATTAGTTCCACTTGATATTCCCCTGGTTGTAGGCACCTCTGTCCTGAAACCCCCCTCTTAGCTGCTTCGGGTGAGACTGCATCTGCTTCACAGGTGTTGCTGAAAGGGCCAGTAGCTAGGGATTGTTGGTGCGCTCTTGGAGTGAACTCCAGGTCTGCCCCGATGCCAACACTGTCTACGATGCTGTTCTTCTATCTTATCATGTCCTTCCACTTAGAATCATCTAACGACTAATGAAAATTCACATAAATGAGATCTTAGATCTTTTACCTCGCTTATCCTATCCTTCCACTTTAAAATGATCCGATGAATGATGAGAATTCGGGTTTGATCCAACAGTTGACGGGTATTTGGATAATCAAATTCTCAACCCTTTAGCCCCGCTTATTCTATCCTTCCACTTAAACTGATCTCACAGTTGTGAAGATTCTCGAAGAAGATCAACGATCAAAGATGGTTGCAGAACTACAACTTGTGAGTGATTTAACTCATCACCAAAACTCCGCAATTTGAAGTTGTGCGCCATTGGTGAGTCAACCACAATCGTCAATCTTCGAGGCTATAATATTTGATGGTCTTGAATAATTGCAGGATTGGAACTAGCGTGATATTTAATCCTCCTTCTGATGTTCGCAATCTATCCCTGCCATTGATCTGGCGATTGCGCATCCGATGGTCACAACTCAATCCGACTTAATCCGATCGTTTGTTGGATCAACCACAGTCGTCGATATCTGAGTCTATGAGATCTGACGATATAGACAAATTGCGAGATTGGAACTAGCGATATGTTTAATTCTTCTTTCGCTCCCTGCCGTTGATTTGGCTTGTAGATCTGATGATCACAATCCTCCAACGGTCCTCAAGCCCACGGTCACTCATATGATCGACGTCCATTATATGAGACGATTAAAATCGTCAATTTCTTGATCAGACAACTGTTGGGGCTTCTCATACTGAGCTTACTCTTTTCCTTCTGAGATTTTATATCTGGATACTATTCGCTCCTCGTCCTAAGCTTACGTTTTTTATTCCGAGCTTTGATCTCTACTTATTGTTCGCTCCTCCACCTGAGCTTATGATTTTCCCATTTTCCATCGTCGCTGTTGTTCTTTCCATCAATGACAAGCATAATCTTCTTGTAAAATATGACTACATTTGAAGAGAACGAGGCCAAATCTCCTTGGCTATAAATATATTTAGTCACATCAGAGGAAGATTGGGTGCATATTAGTAGCATCATCACAATAGACAATAACGAGGAAGGAACCCTCCAAGAAGGAGAAGATATATTGGCAATTATAAGGAGGATTTCATGACTAGATATATGGATCTATTTTGGTTCCATCACTGAAGAAGACGAGAGATTATGGAAGAACCCTCTCTTTGAACCACTCCCCTCACACATTTTTAATAAAGAAGAAATAACTATATAAAGTGTAGAGGTGAGAGAAGTTGAAGATGGAATTTCATAAGTAAGAGGAGCAAATACAAGTGGAGTAGAAGCCAATTTCAACAAAACCTTATAATAAATATTATCAGTAACAACAACAGTAAGTAGTAGTAAATTAGGAAGACCCAGTTCTATATCAAGTATGTCCAACTAGGATTCAACCCTTAGGCTTCTCATATTTCATGGGACATGAAGAGATGATGTGGAACAACACTAGTTCACTTGTGAAGCTATATTTTCTGTGAAAAGAGTCACAAAGGAGGCATCCAAGATCACGTAGCTAGAAACCACATTCATAGACAAAGAGAGTGACACAACTACAAGGATAAGTGACACAAAAACAAGGAAGAGTATCTCAGTAAAGGTGAAGGTTATCTTGGTGAAGGACTATCTTGGTCTAAGTGGTGTGCTACTCTGTTCTGATTAGGGTTTCTAGTGGATCTTCTGTTTGGTGAGATATCTCTTGTGAGAGACACTGTACTTGGTTATTGAATCTATATTAAAGAAGTTTTGTTGGGTTTTCTTCTCCTCAAGGGTTTCCCAGGATAAATGCTTGTGTACTCTGTGATTGTGTTTATTTCAGTAAGATCCTTATTATGCTATTGTTATATTGAATATTAATAATATTAGATTAAACAAGAAAATTTAACAATGATGTGAACAACTACTCATCGCGACATCTCATGAATGAGCATACTATAGATGATTACTAGATTTAAGATGAGAATAAGGGTGGAGCCCTCAAAGGCATCAATATAGGAGGATTCCAAGGAGGCACGAGAGGATTATATGGAAGAGTAAGAGGAAGACAATACAATGGGGGAGGAGGAAGACCACCTACCTATTTTAACTATGGCGCAATAGGTCACTTATCATTGTTCTGTACCAAGACATGTGCACTATGTGGATATTGCCACAACGTAGACCATGTCATGGAGGATTTCCAAAATCTATTTGAAAAATGGGAAAAAACAAGGGGCAGTGTAACATGGTGACTACTGAGTCACGCAAAGAAAAAAGCCTGAAAGAAGAATTTGATGTACGGGTAGTAACCTGAGTAGGTATTTGCATGGGATTCAACCTGTAGAAATGAGACTGCTTAGGACAACATATATAAGGAAATATCAAGAAAACAATGTGGATACTTCCTAAGTTTGATGCCACACAACTCCCAAATCCCTTGTTGGGCCATGTTACTACTAAATTGACTAACATATCAATTCAAAAGTGTAAATACATGTAACATGACATACAAGCTCATGCAGATAATGGTTAATTTTAAAACCGCGAATGCAAATTATTAAGCATGCTCAACAAAAATTAAATACACAAAAAATAAATCAAACACATCATTCAAGCATAACATTCACACAATAAATAACACCATGATTAGATCACTTATCTTTGTGCATATTTACACAACCAATTGTATACATTGGACATTCCACCCAACCATAGACTTTGTTTCTCCAATTCTTTCAGCAACAAGTCACCCCTATGTTGGGGATATGCATCCACAAGGATGGACAAGCTCCTATGGGTGTCTACAATTCACTAAAATAGACCAAATACCCACTAAAAAGAAGTGACATGATTCCTACAACAATTTCGTTTCCCATCTCTCTTCCCCATTAGTTTTCACAACCCAAGGGATGAGATTTCCTTCTCTGCATCACAGTGACTTAGAAAATATCCATCCACTCTAGGGTTCCAGTACATACCAATAAGGAATATCTCTATCGGGGTCTTTATGAAATTCAACTACAATAGGATTGCTCAAAATAACAATCTCACCTACTCTTGGGAAGCTTCATGAACAAGAATTCACTCACAAGCATAACAACCTAGATATCCATGCAATATCTAATTGGCATTAAGTTGTCTTTAAACACAAAATGGCCCCCTAATATTTCTTAGAACTAAACTCTATTTTTTCCTCACTTCATTCTCAACTGTCCCCATTGATCTCCCTCCTACTTGAATTTTCTTCTTCTCACATGCTTTCTTGATTCCCACTCTTCCCTAATATGATTACACTCAACCCATGTTGTCATAACTAGGTGAGTTGACTCCCTCACAAACCTCTTACATGAATTTTATAATTGAGTGTTTAATAAGTCAAAGGGATAAATAACTAAATGACAAAAGGATAATAAAGGTGAATTAAGACTCACGCCATGTGTAAACCCCTCAAAACCCCAATTAAGCCCCCCCTTTCTTATGGAATCATAATCGATAATTACTCTAGTCCTTACTTGACTCTAACTGATGGTGTATTTCATTTTATTTATTTTCAGTGTATAATGTTTACATATTACATCACTTGGTCCTCGATCATTCATAATATTTATAAACATACAATACTACATTGGGTATCAAAATTGGGGTGTTATAATAACCATCCCCTACAACTTGCACTATCCTTAGTGAACATCACCATACATGTGTACATGTATGCATATACAAAATATTACATCACAATACTCAATAATTTCATGGTTTAATGACTCCAGAAACAATTCCAACCAACAATATCTCATTCCCCTTACCTTGCACAATCTAAGGAAGTACCCCCTTCTCTACACTATAGTCCCTTAGGATGTCCCACTTCCCTTCTAGGGCCACCATAGGCTGGACATGAAGTCTTCAAGTTGTGTATCCATGAACTCCTGCTACACCAAAAATGGAGTCTTTGTACACTTATGTACACATGTACTTTCAAATTCCCTAAGAATCTACAAAAAGATGCAATTACTTTTCCCACATGGTCTTCTCGTGCTCCCACATGGCATCTTCAGGATTGTAGTAGGTCCATTGGACCTTTAATAGGTTGATGGCTCAGTTTTTGAGCACTTTGATTTTTTGGTCCAGGATGCACACTAGATCCACACAAAAGTCCCCTTTGTGTTCCACCTAGATCATAGTCTAATAAATCATGTGGTCAAAATCATGGACATACTTATTCAATAAGATACATGAAACACATTATGAACTCTCACAGATACATGAAATGTAAGAATGTATGAAACTGGGCCTATCCTCTCTAGAACTTCAAATGGTACACAATATTTCTATACCAACTTTGGGAAGCTTCCCAATTTGAATGAGCTCCCTTTTTTATTCACTTTTAAGAACACATGCTTGTCCACTCTAAATTTCATGTGTGCTTATCCTTTCTATGCATAGATTTTCTTCCTATCCTATGCAATATTTAAATTCTACTTCATCTTTATCATTTATTCTTCCATTCCTCTCATTAGCTCTAGCCCAATAACGTCTCTGTCTACTGGCTTATCTTAGCTCACTGGCGTTTTTCATTTTCTTCCATACAAGGCTTCAAATGGGATAATCTTCAACAATGCTTGATATCCATTGTTATAAGCAAACCCAACCAAATGAAGATAGTCTTCCCACTTGGAAGGATGATCCATTACATACATTTTAGCATATCTTAAATTATTTGGTTGACCCTCTCTATCTACCGGTTTGATTTTGGATGATATGTTGTGTTAAAATTTAGATTTTTCCCAAATCCTTTGAACAACCATTTACAAAAATTGGAAGTGAACATGGAATATTTGTCGGAAACTATTTTCTTAGGAACCATGTATCCTAACAATTTATTTCATATAAATTTCTATAATGTTGGCTACCTTATGTGTCATCTTGACTGGAAAAAATGTTCTGCCTTTGTAAGCTTGTCCACCACTACCATGATGGAATCATGTTGTCTTGTTGTTCTAGGAAKCTTGGTACTGAAATCAATAATAACAACTTCCAATTTCTACTTAGGAATGTGAAATGTYTRTAACAATCCATTGRATGTCTATGCTCATCATTTACCTTTTGAYRTTCCACACATCTAGAAATAAAATCATATACGTCTTTCTTCATACTAGGCCAAAAGGATCGACCTATTACAATCRAAATTGTTTTATGATACCATGAATGTTCAACATATGGCACCTTATGCATCTATTTTAAAACTAAATAAATTTATCAACTCATGAGAATTAGGAACATAACTTTGTTCCTRTACAAGAGGATTCCATCATCTTCCAATYTGTGATCTTTAAATTTCTATTGTACTTTATCCTACTACAAGCCTTCTTCAATTTACACGTAATGATGGTCTACTATTACAACTTCTAAAATTATTTCTTTTAAATCTGTCATACACATACTAATGGATACAACATGCATTTTATGCACCCTCTTTCTAAGTGCATCAACCACTTTATTCTCTTTCCCCTTAATGTTCTTTATGTCAAATTCATATGCACTAAGGAATTCCAACCATCTAACTTGTTTGGCATTCGATGTTGGCTATTCAAAAAAATATTTCAGACCACTATAGTATGCCCTTAAATCGAATTTTATATCCATGACATAATGCCTCCACAATTTAAGTGTATGAAAAATTGTTGCCAATTTCAAGTAATGTGTGGCATAGTTCCTCTCATGCTCCAAATTCCTTGAATCATATAAAATTACATGCCCATTTTTGGATAAGGACTCCACCAAGCCATTCTTTACATGCACATGTGAACACAACAAAATCCTCATTTGTATCTACAATATTTAAGATAAGTGCACTGGTTAATAAATCCTTCAAGAGATGGAAACTCTCTTCACACTTGGTAGTCCAATCAAATTTTATTCCTTTATTTTGCAAGGAGGTGATTGGGTGTGCAATCTTAGAGAAACCTGCAATGAATCTATTGTAGTAAGCACTTATACCCATAAATAATCTAACCTCGAAAATATTCTTTGGTGCTCACCAAATTTTGATTTCTTCAATATTTTATGGATCCACTGCTATGCCATCCTATAAGACAATGTGGCCCAAATAATAGATCTATTTTTGATAAAAAGTGCACATGCTCAACTTGACATACAATTGGTGCTCTCTCAACACTTGTAGCACCATCCTAAAATTCTATTCATGCTCCTCCTCTTTCTCAAAGTAGATAAGAATATCATTGATCCAGGTGGACATTGGTGGCCTCCCACCTTTTTCACTGGCTCAAATTATAGTTTCCATCTTGGCAGTTTTTTGGGTACCAAACTTTTGGGGCCATTTTGAGGCCCTAAACAACATTTTTTTTTGACTTGGAAGTGATTAAAACATCAGTGCGCCAATCAAAATGTGTATTTCTAGGATAGACCTTTCTAATGGGGTACCAAGTGCCGCAAACATAGATCATATGAAAAATTTGCGCCCTCGAGAAGTTGACGTATCAACTACACCCATCGGGGCCCACAAACCTTTTGCCATTTCATCTTCCAAGGTTAGGGTTTTGGATTTTTACGGTTTTCAAATTTATTCTTTATGTCAAAAAGGCCTTTGGAGCCTCATTGTAATCAACTTCTTGTGAATGAGCGTAGCTGACACATCTCTCTTCAGAGATAAGCTACCACCATTCTAGCTAGATTGTGTGCTTTGCATTTTATAATATTTTTTATTCCATAAGTCATTAATAAAATATGAGTTTTACTGTATTACTGTGTTCCTTGCAATATCTATGTGCATTTTCTTGTTATATCTCTAATAAATTTTTTTCCTTCATGTCATTCTCAAAATAATTTGGATTAGTGGTATCAAAGTTGTCTGCTCCTTGTTGTTATTAGTGCATGTCCTCGATGAGGTCAAGGTATAGATATTTGGGTCTCTATATTGTTTCTCTTGAGGAAAACTACTCTCACCCACCCAATAAACCTCCCATGGTGAAAGAAAATAGGGACGAGAGAGGAGGAGATCTTATCAAACTGTTGCTTGAAGAATCCCTCACATGACAAAGGAACAAGATGATGGATACTTTTTCCCAGATCCTTTGACGATTGCCAACAAAAATGGAGACACATTCAACCAGTAGTTACTTCAGAGGTGTGATATCATTTAAGGTACAAGTTAACTTTGATATTCCTTTATTTGAAGGACAAATAGATGCCAACACTTTGGAAAAATGGTTAAGTCTTTTAGAGGGTTATTTCTCTGTCCAAAATTTTTCCAACAGTGAAAAACTCACCTTCGCACTCCTTAAGGCCCTTCCCCATGTCATATATTAGTGGGAGACTTACTGTGAGAAACATGTCGAGGATGAGTTTGAAATTTTTGGGCTAGGACCCACTTCGCAGGATTTTGTTGATGCCCTCAAGGATAAATACTACGCTGTTGGAAACAATGCTGACTAGTACACAAGATGGATAAATCTGCGTCAAGAGAGAGACTAGATGGTGTCAGAGTACACTAAAATCTTCCATACCTTGTGCACAAATCTTGGTATTAAAGACTCTGAGCGACACCTAGTTTTAAATTATCGTAGTGGCCTACACAGGTACATCCAAACACATATGGATTTCTTAGACATATCTTCATTGGGACCCTCTTACTGATATGCTATCAAGATTGAGTAGAAGTTCAAGAAAAAGAATAAGAAAGATTTCAGCTTTGCAAACCCATCGCAGTAGAATCCTAGTAAGGGTTTCCCTAACTCCCAAGGTAAAGAAAATATCAAGGATGGCCACTCCCAAGACAACAAATCCAAGCCACCAACAAAGAAGGGTAATGGGAAGATGAAGAAGGACACTTGAAAGTGGTGTGAGTTCCAAAAAATCCCTTGGCACAATACTGATGAATGTCGCTCCAAACAATCATTTTTGGATGAGATGAAGGACTCGAGATCAGATGTCCACTCAGAATCTGATTCAAAACCAGAAAAGGAAAAACATATCTATTGGCATAGGGGCAGCCCTAGGGTTCAACGCTACAACAACGCACCAACAAAACCCTAACTATCGGCCCTTTCGACAACACCTGCGAAGCAGGTGAAGTCTCACCTGAGGTAGAGGCAGGGGTGGTTGCAAGACTCCAGTGTCTACAACCTTAGCTGGGACACAGGTCTATGATTCTAACACTTAACAGAGCACTCAACAATTAACATTCATCAATATCCAGTTCTTAGTTACAACACAGTTAAACCCTAATTACAGAGTATCACAATATTCATTTAGATCTAAAGTATTTAAGAACTAAGCATATGTACATGAGTCATATCTAACATCCATTGATATCATTAAGAACTAAGCATCAACATATCTATCTATCATTCATCTATATCAAAGCACTAAGAAAGTTAACATATAAACACATCAATACATTGCACAAAGAAAAGAAACAGAATATGTATGTGGTTCACCCCCACCCTGGGGCTACGTCCAACAAATATTCTCTTCTTTATTATCTTTGGTCAAGCTTCAAGCTTCTTACAGGCACATAGCATCCAAGTCCCACTTCGCAGAAGAAATGAGATCTGCATGCACTCCGCCAGATCTTCCTTCTTCGAGCTAGGGTACAACACGAAGCCTTCACACAGTCTCTTACAGTTACTTGCACTAGCCTTGCAAGCCTCACATAGTATGCACAATTCACTTACAAATATTGATCACATAGATGAAACTCTATCACTTAACACATTGGCCTACTAGGTATACTTCTTACATCACCTAGCTACTTATTTATACATTACAAAATTGGGCCTAAACATGGGTAAACCCATGGGCCGACATCCCATACCCATTACATAATCCTGAATCCCAAAAAGGGCCCAAAAGGCACCGATATCCCACGATATCCATTTTGTCTTGTGCTCCACCTTCGACATCTTGTCATAGTCCCAAAATTAGGTCAAACATGACCAAGAATCCTCAAAAATTGGTCAAGGGAAAACATGCCCCTAACACTCACTTGTGACTCATCCCAAGTCACTCTAATCTGATTAGCTCTGCTTCAAAAGCCTTGATCTTGGCTCGAGCTACTTTGACTTTTTGTTGTGCCATGACCTCCTTGTCAACGAACTCTTGGATGATTGCTTTGTTGACAGGTTCCTCTAGGCGTTGTTTGGCTGCAGTGATGACTTGCTCCAGTTCCACTCCTCGGCCTTCGATCTCTGCGAACAATTGGAAATCCTCATCCTGTACATGTTGGAGACTTTGAGTTACTTCCATAACTCTGCTCTGAATGATGTGGAACTGTTTTTGGGTGGTGTGCTGCTCCTGGGATCGCTTCATTCTTTCCACAGCTGACAAGGGATTCAAATGTGCCTGTATTATCTCTTCTTGATACTTTTCTTCCTGGAGCTGTGACTCCAGTGCCTTCAATTCTGGATTCTTGGTGAGTCACTCATATGTCTTGGCACCGCAATCACTCAGTTGCTTGCATTCCAGGGCAAGGAATTTTATTCTTTCAACTGCACTCTGGGAAGTTGCTTCTCTTTGATCCCTTACATCCTGCGGGGTGTTGGGCATGACACAGATCTCTAAGTATGCTATTCATTGTTGTAGCTATTGGGTAGCTTCTGCGAGCTGCTTTACTTGATGCATGACTCGTTCTTCTACCTCTGGTTCTAATCCTGTCACATAGTGGAGTGCTCTGTTGACTGCTTCTTTCACTTCGAGTTTCTCTGCAAGAAACTGTTCTTTTTCTTGCTGCATCTGTGCTTTCTCATCTTCAAACTTTGCCTGGAGAGAAACCTTCTCCCGTTCTACAAATCTGTGTTGTTCTATGATTACGCCTTGCACTTGCTTCAAGGCCTGGGTGGCTTGTTTTGTTTCCACTTATGCGTGATGAAGGCGAGCTTCAATCATATCAGCTAGCCGACGGAGTTGGGAAGGCTCATCTCCCAACTCTGGTTCTGCTGATGGCAGGGGCACAATGGACACTATGTGGCTAGACTGAAGGGCCTATTGCACCCGTCATAATTTGAACTTAATTCTGTCATACATTTCCTCCTGCTTAGCTTCTTGTTTCTCCATGATTTCCAGCGAAGTGTCTTTTAGGGCAGTTATGATGAAGTCGAAATTATTGGTAGTGAGTACAGTCTTCATCTTGGTCATGGTGGTCCTCGATTTCTTCCGGGAAGAAGGTTTCGAGGGAGAAACCTTCCTCTTCTTCAGGGGATTAGTGTCATCTCTAGGTGGTGTTACTTCGCCTTGCTTATGTTTAGATCCTTTACCATTTATCTCTTCTACTTCATCATCACCCCATCAGTCAGGTGATACTGAAGAAGTATTTCCTGAGGCGCCACTTAAGTCTTGGACCTCTTCGGTCTTCTTCTTGCTGTCGGGTCTAGGTGTATCATGTTCTTTGTGGGTGGCCTATGAGCTGTCCAGTTCAGGGTTAGACATCTCTGCAGGGTCAGCGAGGATAAGGAGGTCTGTGGACTAGTCCTTCGTGATCTCCTCAAGGTCCTCTTCCGTGAGTTTGCAGTACAACTGAAGCTACTCCCTTATGTTCATCTGCTCGCGTTGTAAGGTAGATGAAGTGCCGATATGCACAAAAATTCATCAGCGGTCAAAATATCTGTAGGGTGTTTAGATTCATGCAAGGTTCAACTTTGATGGCTCTCTTCAGCTAAAGGTAATATGTGTGAAAAAAAATGTTCGACTGCCATTGTTTGTTCATATCACTCGAGTACTAGAGTGTGGTGAACTTCGCAGCAAGCGGCTCGAATGATTCAATATCCGGGAAGGCCGCACCTTCTGGAATCTCTGAGGAAACAAAGGCAATGAGGATCAAGAGCCAGCTAAAGTGAAACTCGTAGGCCTGATCTGGTGCTTTAGGATAGTCTAGTTCCAACGGATTAACTAGGTACTTCACCTAGTTCATCTGTAGGCCTTCTACACACTTACCTGCAAGGTCAACGACAAAGCCTGTGACCTATGTAGGTTTTTTCTTCCTTACTAACTTGCTGGCTATTAACTGGTAGGCTAGGTGCACTGCGCCATTCTGGATAGAGGCTACCTTGTAGCCTCGCGTCCCCTTTTCAACATCATCGTATGTATCCTTGAGAACTAGACTGCTGTGAAGCGCAATATCAGAGCTACGAGTTTCACTTTATCTGGCTCCTGATCCTTATCACCTTTATTGCCTAGGAAATACCGGAAGGTGAGACCTTCCCGGATATCAAACCATTTGAGCCGATTGCCACAAAGTTCACTACCCTTTTTTATTCGAGTGATATGAACAAACAGTGGCAGTTGAACGCTATTTTTCATACCTATTACCTTCATCTGAAGAGAGCCATCGAAGCCAAGCCTTGCATGAATCTAAACACCTTACATAGATTCCGGCCCCTGATGAAGTTCAATGAAAATAAACACTTCATCTACATTATAATGCGAGTAGATGAACATAAGGAGCAGCTCCAGTCGTATTATAAACTCACGAAAGAGGACCTAGAGGAGATCACTAAGGACTAGTCCGCAGATCTCCTTATCCCCACTGAACCTATCGAGATGTCTAATCTTGAATTGGACATCCTAGAGACCACTCACAAAGAACATGACACACATGGAACCAACAGAAGAAAGAATACTGAAGAGGTCCAAGATTTAAGCAGCGCCTTAGGGAAGAATGCTTACATATTGCCCGAGAGAGGAGGCTATGATGACGTAGCAGAGATGAAGGAAAAAAAAGATGAACAAAAGAAAGGTGAATTAACACCGCCCAGAGACGAGGCTGACCCCTTGAAGAAGAGGAAGGTTTCTCCCCCAAAAATTTCTTCCCGGAAGAAATTAAGAGCCACCGTGACCAAGATGTAGACTACACTTACTCCTGATGAATTTGACTTCATCATAGCAGCTCTAAATTATGCTTCACTGGAAATCGCGGAGAAACAAGAAGATAAGAAGGAGGAAATGTATGATAGAATTGAGGTCAAACTCCGAGGGGTACAATAAGATCTCCAGTCCAGTCGCACAGTCTCCATTGCGCCCCTGCCATCGAGAGAACAAGAGTTGGGAGATGAGCCAACCCAACTCCGCTGACTAGCAGATGCAACTGAATCTCACCTTCAATGTGAAAAATAGGAAATAGAACAAACCACCCAGGCTTTGAAGAAAGTACAAGGAGTACTTTTAGAACAACGTCGTGTTGCAGAGAAGGAGAAGATTTCTCTCCAGACAAAGTTTGACGAAGAGAAAACACAAATGCAACAAGAAAAGGAACAATTTATCGTAGGGAAACTCGAGGTAAAATAAGCAGTCAACAGAGCACTGTGCTATGTGATAGGCTTAGAGCCACAAGCAGAATACTAGGTTGAGCATAAAGTAGAGTATCTCGTGGAAGACATCCAACAACTACAACAAAGAATAACAAATTTAGAGCTCCGCACAGTGCCCAACACTCCGCAAGATGTAAGAGATCAAAGAGAAGCGACTGCCCAGAGCACAGTGGAGAGAATAAAGGCTCTTGCCATGGAATGCAAGAAAATCAGTGATTGTAGTGCCCATAATTCTGAGCAACTCACTGAGAATGAAGAATTGAAGGCACTGGAGTCACATCTCCAGGAGGTGAAGAAGCAAGCATAAACAATACAGGCACAGTTGAAGCCCTTGTCGGCTGTGGAAAGAATGAAGCAATCCCAGGAGCAGTGCACTGCCCAACAACAGGTTCAGACCATTCAGAGAAAAGTCATAGAAGTGACTCAGAGGCTCCAACTTGTATAGGATGAGGCTTACCAACTGTTCACAGAGATCGAAGGCCAAGGAGAAGAAATGGAGCAAGTTGTTGCTGCAGCAGAACAACGCCTAGAAGGACCCATGAACGAAGCAGTCATCTAGGAGTTCACTGAACAGGAGGTCTTGGAACAACAACAAGTCGAAGTAGCTCGAGCCAAGCTTGAGGATTTTGAAGCAGAAATACCTAGACCAGGGTGACTCAGGACGAGTCACAGGTGAGTGTTGGGGGCCTGTTGTCCCTTGACCAAGTTTTGGGAGATCCTTGTTCAAGTTTGACCTATTTTGGGACTTCAACAACATGTCGAAGGAGGATTGTAAGACAAAGCAGAGATCACGAGATCTCAACCCTTTTTTGGGTCCTTTTTGGGATTTGGGATTATGTAATGGGTATGGGATGTTGGCCCATGGGTTTACCCATGTTTAGGCCTATTTTGTAAAGTATAAATAGATGTCTAGGCAATGTAAGGAGGGGAATCTATGTGATGTTAGGACAATGTGCTAAGTGCCAGTGCTCGATCTATGTGATCAAAGTATTGTAAGTGCTCTATGCATACTATGTAAGACTGGTAAGGCTAAGTGTAAGGGACTGTAAGATATCTATAAGAGGCTTTGTGCTGAACCTAACTCGGGGAAGGAGGATCTAGCGAAGTGCGCAGATCTCCTGTCTTATGTTGAGTAGGGTTTTTGAGGCTCTGTGCATGTAATTGATTAAAATAAGATAATATAAGAGAAGAAGAGTTGGTGGATGTAGCCCCAAGGGGGGGTGAACCATGTATATGTTGTTTTTCTCTGCTTTGTGAAATGTGTTGGTGTGTTTATGTGTGACTTGCTATGATATAGATGAATGTTATATAGAACTGATGCTACTTTGTGCTTAATAATGAGAATGAATGTTATATCTGACCTATCTCTGTTAAGTGTTAGAATCACATATTTTTGTCCCAACTAAGGTTGTAGGCATCTGAGTCCTGCAACCACCCCTACCTCTACCTCCGGTGAGACTTCATCTACTTCACAGGTGTTTTCGAAAGGGCTGGTAGTTAGGGTTTTGTTGGTGCATTGTTGTAGCGTTGAACCCTGGGTCTGCCCCTGTGCCAACAAGGGGTGGGATGACTATCAAAACCAATATTGATGAGAAGTTGGAGGGAGCTGACAAGTTCAGAGATGGGAGGTACAATGTATCCCTCCTCCTAGAAGATCATGATATAGAAAATTTCACTAAAGAAGAGGTTTAAGAACGAGAGGGATATGAGGCTAAAGCAAAGAACAAGAAGGATATGGTCAAATAAAATAGGATTATTAAAGACTCCATTAAGGACCATCTCATTCATCACATATGTTCATTATCCACTCCAAAAGAAATGATGGATGCCTTAACCCTACTGTTTGAAGGAAACAACATCAACCGAAGAATGACCTTGAGAACTCAATTAAAGAACGTGAGGATGCAAAATTCAGAAGCCATCCACTCTTACTTCTCAATAGTGAACTAGATCAAGGAGCATATAGAATCCATTGGTGATATAGTGAATGGAGAATAAATGGTGATGACCACCTTGAATGGCCTCCCAAGGTCATGGGATGCATTTATTTAAGGGATATGCTCAATAAGGAAGCTACACAATTTCAGTAGGATATGGGAAGATTGTAACCAAGAAGAAGAAAGGATGGTAGAAAGAGAAGAGAAGATGACAGATGACGATCAAGCCTTAGACGCCCACACCAGGAAAGGAAAGAGAAATAAAGAAATATCTGTTGACGATTGAAAATGTCAATGTATCTTCGCCTGCAAAGTGTTGCTAAAAACATATTATTATAAAACTAAATAATGCTAGTAGGTGGGACCCCCTTGAATTCTTGGAGAGCAGATCTATTCATTATTTTTATGTTATGATGATATTGCATATAAGTTTACATGGTTTCCATTGATGTCATTGATGTGAGTTGAGATTTCAATACAACCTGCTATTCATTAATGGTGACTGTTCCCATTGCACCTGCATAATAAACATGTTAGTAAAATTACATGAGGGGCGGCTTTGAAGAAGACAAAGTATTACAACAAGTGCAAAAGGACCAGTTCTGCAATACTACATGCATAAAATATTTGTTGTTTATTGTTAAACCCTAGCTAGAAAGGAAATGGCTATGAAATTGTGTTAAAATACGTTTTACATGCATATGGTGGAAATTTTGGTGGCACATGGAAGTAATGGTTTGCGATTTTATATAGTCTATATGTATGGTGATTATGCTATGGTTTAGATTGATGTTGATCACACTATTAGTGATGATTCTATACATGATATCTTAGATTGTATAGTGGTCATTCGATTTATTTGAGTTATATTGGGAATATGAATATGGGTGATGCATTTGGAAAAGTAATAATGTGAATGGTTGAATTGTTATATGAAACTTAGATTATGCGATGGTTTAAATATGTTGATATTCTTGATGCATTGGTTGATTAATGGTGGTAATGGGGGGCTCGTTGGCATGTAATGTGGAGTAAATGAGATATGGGTGGAGGTGATGTGCATTTACTGCACATCACCTTTACCCTTCTCGTTGGCTACCACTCTAGTTGGACTATTGTTTGATCTTGCTGTTGTGTTCGCGCTCTAGATTTTTGATAGGGTGAAACCGCTCGACCACCTCCCGTCTTATGGATTTCGATTAACAGGTATGTCTCTTTAGGCCATTCTTGACTTCACTCTGGTTATGAAATTTTTTTGGCTCAATTGTGTGGGTTTGTGTTTGTCCTGAGTGCTACAACTGTGTGAAATTTTGGTTTCAAATGGAAATGGATGGTTCTGTTGTAATGGTTTTAAGTTCATCGAATTTGTTAGTCCTCCCCATTTTGATTGGATGCGTCGGTATACACAACTACCTCGGCTTGTTCAGTCGATTGATTTTTTTTTTTACCACAATGGAGAATTGTTGGTTGATGTACAGTCGCTAGTTTTGCACTTATGGTGATTTGGTCGATGGATGACATTGGTCACAAATGCTTAGGGTTGCTCACACAGGTCACGTCTGCCTATGGTATTTTTCAAATGAAACATGAGGCATGATAAATATGGGTTCCCTGGGGCCAAACGATAATCGAACTGGATAACTTTAGAAGGCATATCCACAACATCCTTGTGTTGTCGGTTGAATAAGCCTGAGTACGTGTGGATTAATTTTATCACAGTGTGACTTAAGAGAAACAACATCTTATTAATGATCATAGTCTCATCATGATATGTTGATTTATTATCACAACTATGTATTTGTTGCGATAAGTGGAAATGTCGCATTGTGGAGTTTAGTCAGTTGCTCTCTGTGTGTAGTATGGATAGTTTGTTTTTTTACTCAGGGATACCCTCAGAGTTTTAAGCATGTTATTTATTGCAATTGACCACTGTGATGATAGTCGCATTGGATATTTGGCTCAAATTTTAAGTCGCATTGAGTTGTTTTGTTTATAGTGGTATGGTTACGTTGCCTTGAAAATTTACCCCTGCATAGCCTGTGTCTAAATGGTGGCTGTTGGTTGTATAGTCAATTGTCGTTTCAGGCGTGGCATGTGAAGTTTTGATTATTTTGATCTTTCTGCTGCATATATATATGGGGATGAATATCATTATAGATATTGATTGGCTCTATTACAAAAATAGTGAATTCATTATTATTTTGGAAACACTACTTTTAAATATAGATGTGGATTGGGGAAATGTATGGTAGTGGTGGATGTTAATGATTATGGATTGGAAATGAGTGCTATTGTTGACTATTATAAAATGCAAATTGTGTGAATAAAGAGAACAAAACCTCTTACAAATTGTGTGAATTACTTCTGTTTTGTAATGGCACTGTGCCAGATATTAATGGATAGTGAAATTAGGCAAATACACAGGAATTATGACTTAGTCATCTGATTGTTGGTTGATGCATATTTTTCTTACTGCAAAATATGATGGATCGCTTGATTAATCTCATGAACAATAAACGCTTTTTTTCCCTCTCATTATCTCATTTTCCGCTAATTACAACCCCCTCACATATCCCATATTCATTTTGTTCACTCCCTGTTATGATATTGATTACAACCAAGATAATTTATGTGTTAAATGGATGAAGTGGCAGTATCTTGAGTGGATTGCAGTAAGGTTTATTGGGTTGATTTACAGTTGATTGTTGTTGTCATTGAGGAGTGACCATTTATTCTCCCCATTCATTATATCATATTTTTTCTCAATACAAACCCCTCGTGTATCCCAGAACACTGTTTCACCCCCCCTGCTCATTGATTAACATTAGAACAATTTGTATGGATTGGATTGCATGAGCCTGATACATTCTGAGACAAATCTATTTCATCTTTTTAAGGACTTGTCATGCATGGTTATTTAAAATACTATTTGCTAATCGTTAACATATGTATGATGATTTTTTTCAGTCCGGAAAGCCATGGCTAAGGAAACAAAGGTAGAGGTAACTGGAACTGAGGCCCAAGAAGGCCCAGGTTTTCTTTACATTTTGATGTTGATTCAAAATATATTGGCCAATTGTTTCATGCTAGATTCTTTAATTGGATTGGGAAGGGAATACTCCAACCTAGGCCTGAAAGGCATCCTTTCCAAGCCCCTCAATCCTCTGGCATCATTGTGCCTCCTCATTTCTCTTTACAGCCTTAAGTCCTTGAAAATGATGGGTGGTAGGAGATTGTTCACCCAACAGTCTCCCAACACTGTGGCTGGCCCAACTTGACTTTGCCTGCTCCTCCACCTTTGAACCTCATTGTCCAAGCTGCCCCTAACCACTCACCAGTGAAATCCTCCCATGCCAGCAAGAGATTGAAGACTGAAACCCACCATGCATTTGATAAAGGAAAAACTACTGCTGCCCCTTCCTCACCCTCCGATGACTCCGACAAATATGTGTCTTCATGGACGCATTTGAGGGACGATTGTTCCAATGTGATCAGTGAGATAAATCCTAAAGGCTCTGCCCAACCCAAGGCAAATTCAGGAAAATCAAGAGGTGACAACAGAAACCAAGGAAGGGTTGCATCACAGACTGGAAAATATGGTTTTTGATTTTTATGTTATTTATTGTTTTATGACGATGGACTTCATGGATTTTGGACAACATGTTTTATTTTGGATATATGAGTATTATTTTGAAATATTTTCAAATTTCATGAGCTAAAATT
>JZKD02S1679872.1:138264-153389 GCA_000966675.3 Picea glauca | reverse complement strand
ATAGAAGAATTTAGGAAGAAAGCTCTTGCATTGAACATTCCTTTGGATTCTTATGAAACTTTAATGAAGTGTATTGGCGTACTTCATAGTTATATTCATCATACTTTTCTCTTGTTTAACTCCACTATTCTTGACAAAGTTTGTGTGCAAGCCACTCACCTTGAGAACACGGGGAAAGATGTTCAAGAAGATCCCACGAAGAAACCTTCCAATTTCCCACAAAAGAATTTCAAGAAGTTCAAAAGGAAGGACAAGAAGATTGCTACAGTAACACGAGAAGGAGGAAAACCATCTTGCACTCATTGCAAGAAGAGTGGTCACGATGAAGAAAACTGTTGGAAACTGAATCCAGAAAAGAAACCAAAATAGTTCGGTGGAAAGGGGAAGACAAAGACCGTTGCTACAGTGCAACAAGATCTTGGTTCTGATTCAAGAGATGAAGGAAAGATCACAATGGTTGGACTACAAGGCAAAGATTCTCTTCATGCTATTTCAAGTTTCAATCATGAATCTCATGTTGATGAATGAAAGAGGAATGAGTTATTTGATATAAGAGTTGTATCTAAACATACTAAGATAGATACATTATTCGATCCGGGTTCCCAAGTAAACTTAATATCTGAAGCACTTGTCAAGAAGATGGGTCTTGAAATGAAACCACATCCGAAGCCTTATCCTCTTGGTTGGGTATGTGATAAAGAAAAACTTAATGTCACCAAACAATGTAGGATCATATTTTCTATTGCTTCAAAATTGTTTGATGAAGTGGATTTGGATGTTGTACCACTTGATATATGTGACATAGTGTTGGGAAGTCCTTATATTTATGATAGAAAAGCAGTCTTCTTTCTTCATGAAAAAAATACCACCTTACTAAAGGGGGAGTGGAATATATTGTTAGAGCTCAAAACATGCGAGTAAATAAAAGACTTGTTAGTGCAGGACAAATTAAAAGACTCATAAACACTAATAAGAGATATGTACTCATGGTAGTCAGAGAGAAAGATGTCGGGACATCCGATGCTTTCCAAGGGTGTGATCCATCTCATAAAAATGAATTAATTGATATTGTTTCTAAGTATGATGATATTTTTCAGGAACTAGATGGATTACCTCCTAAGACGGAAATCCAACATGAGATACATCTTCAGCAGGATTCTCTGCTTCCTAATGTGGGAATGTACATGATGTCAGTTGTGGAGATGACAAAGATCAAGAAGTAGGTACATGGATTATTAGATCAATGGGTCATTAGGCCCAGTTCATCTCCTTGTGGTTATCCGATCATGATGGTGCCAAAGAAAGATGGCACATGGTGAATGTGTGTTGATTACCGGGCCTTAAACAAAATCACGGTGAAAAATCGATACCCTCTTCCTCATATAGATGATTTACTTGATCATGAGTTAAAGAATGTTGTTTATTTCACTAAGTTGGATTTGCGCAGTGGATACCATCAAATCAGGGTCGCATAATAGGATGCATGGAAGACTACCCTTAAAACCAAACATGGATCATTTGAGTGGTTAGTTATGTTGTTTGGGCTTTGTAATGCTCCGACAACTTTCATGCTTGTGATGAATGAGGTATTCAAGCCTTTCCTAGATGACTTTGTGATTGTGTATTTAAAAGACATTCTTATTTTTAGAGGGACTTGGGATAAACATGTGAGGAATGTAAATTAGGTATTGGATACTTTGCAAAGAGAAAAACTGTATGTAAAAATGTCTAAATGTGAATTTGGCAAGACTGCACTTGTATACTTAGGTCATATTGTAGGAGGAGGACAATTGAAAATTGATCCTTCCAAAATTGATGTAATTGTAAATTGGTCCGAGCCAAAAAGTGTAACCGAGGTCCAAAGATTCTTAGGTGTAGTCCAATATTGGAGGAGGTTCATTTCAAACTTCTCCTTTATAATATATCCTTTGCATGCCTTAACCAGTGTGAAGAACACTTTTCAGTGGGAAGGAAAGAAACAAAAAACTTTCGACACTTTGAAAGAGAAGATCAATACTGCACCAATATTATCACTACTGAATATTCAAAATCCTTTCGAGATCGAGATAGATGCCAACAGATACGCCATGGGTGAAGTATTAATGCAATATCGTAAGCCAATCTGTTACCACTCTAAAATTGTTAACCAAGGTGTTGTTAACTATCCTACATATGATAAAGAGTTGTGTGCATTAGTTCAGAGCGTAAAGAAATGGAAGAACTAATTGTTAGGGAATGAAACAATCATACATATAGATCACCATCTATTACAGTATATCCAAGCACAGGCCAAACTACAACAATATTGACATTACATATGGATGGGTTTTCTACAACAATTTCATTTGGTAATCAAGTACAAGAAGGGTACAAGTAACAGGGTATCCGATATGTTTTCTAGACCTCATATTGTTGCTTCTATTATTTTGAAGAATACTTCTTTATCTCATGATAGCTATGTAGAACAATATGCCATCAATGACTATTTTAAAGAAGTATATGAGAAGATAACCCATGGTGCACAAGTAGAGAACTATTGTCTACAGGGAAAAATACTCTACCATCTCGGGAAGCTATGTATTCCTACAAGTGAACGAGTCCATGTAATACGCAAAGATCACACTTCTCTTGTGTCCGAGCATTTTGGGGTAGGAAAAACTATGGTTCATTTGCAGAGGTTTTGTTATTGGCCTCAAATGAAAGAAATTGTAACTAGATATGCAAAGGGGTGTGTGATGTGTTCTACTTGTAAGCCCACTGATAGAAAATTGGGGCTATACTCACCACTTCTTGTTCCATCCCATCCCCGAGAAAACATTTCCATGGATTTTGTAGGGGGTTTACTAATGACCAAAGGGGGTCATGATTATTTGTATTTTGTAGTGGATAGGTTCAACAAGATGTGTATCTTGATTCCATGTAAAAAGAAGATCATTGTTGAGTAGACTGCTAATCTCTTCTTTCATTATGTTTGGTTTCACTTTGGATTACCCACATCCATTGTCTCAGATCAAGATACTCGATTCCTTGGGGATTTTTGGACTAGCTTGTGGAGAATGATGGACACCAGGTAGAAGAGGAGAATTGCTTTCCATCCACAGACCGACAGACATAGGTGGTAAACAGAACAATGGTTCTTTTGCTTTGAGGCTAATGCAAAAAGCATCCCAAGTTATGGGATGAACATATACCCTATGTACAACATGCTTATAATCGATATTTACATTCATCCACTCAGAGTTCACCTTTTGAGACAGGTTCTGGGCACCTACCCAAGGTTCCTTTGGAATTAATGTATGGGAGAGATATTGATGTGAATGAAGAACAAATAGAGGACAGAGCCCACAAGTTCATCCATAGGATCCAATAGATACACCAGATAGTCAGGGAATAGTTGGAGAAAATTCAAGAACAATATAAAGCTCGACATGACAAGAACAAGGTTGATCATTAGTTCCAAGTTGGATACCGAGTATGGCTTCACATCAATAGGGAGAGATTGAAGGGTGAAGGCAAGAAACTCAAGCCCATTTGTTATGGACCCTTCACTATTTTGGAGAAAATTAGTACCAATGCTTTTCGTCTAGATCTTCCACCTTATATGCATATTTACTCAGTTCTGAACATAGAGAACTTGAAACTTTTTGAGCCTCCCATGATCATGGATCATGATGAGGAAGTTTCAATACCTTCAGTTGATGAGTTTGCACCTGAGTACTTGGATGAGTTACAGGAAGTTATCATCCTGGACAAAAGGAAGAGGACTTCACGCAGGGGTGATGTTGATTATCTTTGAGTAGGCTTAAAGGGCACACATCCAAGAAAGACAAAGTGGATTGAGAAGGACAAAGTGAGGGGACTCTTCCATCACTTACCTGTTGATTGATGAAATATTTTGGTGGTCCAAAAAGCTCTCAGTGGGAAGGCGTGATCCAAAAAGGATCCAGAGAAGGCTAAGAACAACTCAAAACTCGTAGAAGCAACTCAGGACACTCGAAATGGCTTCAACAGACAAAGAAAGGGAAAAAATTCAAAGTTCCCAAATCTCAATGAAAATGGCATAATCGTGAAGAGCACGTTGTAAGATTTCTAACGGTGCAAACGACGAGTCATATGAAGTTACAGATCACAAGATATTCACGGTCAACATATTGGTCAACCTAGCCCAGTCAACAAGGATGAGTCAACATTCATACTGCTGACATCAACATCAGTATGGATGAAATCATCATCCATACAGTATATGTGGCAAGCGCAGAGAGTGAAACGTTTCATGATGATGTTAGCATGATGATGTGGCAGCACCAGAGGCTGCCACATGTCACTCATTTTTGGAGTTTTCAGGACGACATGTGGACCATTGAAAACATGCCACATGAAAGTTTGTACAGGACACGTGGCATCCATACAATACATGGTAGGTTGACGTGGCATCCGTACAACACATGACAGGCTGACGTGGAAGACATGTGACGTGGCAGGGTGACTGTACAAGGAGGTGACGTGGGCCAATGTTTGGCTGCCACGTGGCAGTGGGAAAATGCCCAATGATGCCCAAAAACCAAAAAATTATATATATATATATATTAATGGTAGTCTGCCAAATCTGGCAGCGGTTCCACCAGATTTGGTGGCATATTCGACTTCCCGCCAAAGTCTCCGCCCTTCTGGTAGCATTTATTCCATTTTAGTGGCATCTGTCAAATGGTCATAATGGAGGAGCCCAAAAGGGGAGGCCTGTGGATTCAACTCTGGGACCTCTGCCAACCAAGGAATTAAAATAGCCTCTGCTAACCAATACGCCAAGCGACCCATTAATTCATAACCGCTCAGGGTTTTCCGCCAATGTATGAAGGGGGAGAACCAAGGGCGCGACCGTACGACAAAGACACGAATTTCAAGATAGAGGCATAGATTTTGAGACAGAGTCCAATCATTAATTTCAGGTGTAGGCACAGAAATCGAGGTGAGGTTTTTCTTGGGTCTGAAAGTTTCAAAATCAGATCGAGGCGTGGAGACAATAATTTTTAGGTAATTCCACGCCACGAATGTAGTGGTGATGTTTTTTTTCTGATCTAATCAAAGCTTCTATAACTTAACTCCAGAATGAGGTATACTTATGTATTTTTCCCAATTCTTTTGTAGAGTTAGTAAAAGGGCCTACCCATTTGAGAGTAGGACTCGAAGACGTAGTCCACCAGTGACGAACTCCATTATCAAGTTTTTGTGTTCGTATTTCATGCTTATGTCTCTTTCCTTTTGAGATTTTACTTCTTTATGGTGTACTTTAGTTTATGCTAATTTAATGCAATTCTTTAATAAGTCACCAGACAAAAATATCTTGGATCAGCTCCACAGGCCATAGCCCCTTTCAGGTGGGGCTAGGATTCTAACCCTTTGGTCCCATTGATGTTTCAATACCTCTTGCAGCCACATAAAAATATTCTTCCCATGTTCAGTCTCAGGCCGACAAAGCCACCATATTTATTGAGCGGATTTAGCACATTTGCTAACAGGTCGATGAGATTTTGTAGAAATCCCATGCTAAGTACAATCATCACCATGATCATTACTATGTATCGCACGAGTTTCAAGTGGGAGACAAGGTTTGGTTACATTTGCAGAAAGAACGCCTTACAGGGCCCCATCAAAAGCTTTGTCCACTTCACTATGGGCCTTACACTATCACCAAGGATATGGGTGACAATTCTTTTGAGCTCAACAATCCCCCCTTCCTTGGATTTCACCCACTGTTCAATGTGGACTTCCTACGACCATATTTTCCAGCATTATTGGACACCTTGGAGATCGTAGAATAATTGACACCAACGTAACTCAACCCTGATTGCATGGAACATGCATCTATTGATCAGATAGTTGACACATAGGTAATTTGCACTCCCCAGCAGAGGATCCAACTTTATCGGGTTGTCAAGGAAGGGAAACTCCTGAACCAAGGCAAGTGGCACACCCGGAGCCAAATTCAACAAAATTTTCCTCTCCTAATGGGGGAACTCAATGCAATGGAGACCATTGCTTCCTAAGGGGGGAGGACTGATCTAGGTGGATATTGGTGGCCACCCACCTATTCTAACTTGCTCCTCTTGACAGTTGTTAGTTCAACACGTTCTTTTGTAATTCTTTGTAATTGTGGGTTCTACACTTCTGAAGTTGTCTGAAGCCCTACACATCATCCAAGTGTAGATTGGTGGCCTCCCACCTAATCCAACTAGCTTATTTTTGAAGTTTTCATGTCAGTACATCTTTCTGTACTTCCAGGGACATTTTGGGTCACCAAACAATTTTTTTTGGCTTGCCATAGTCAAATTGTAGACAACGTTAGAGTTTGATGGCATAATGTGTAGATATTGAAAGATAGACCTTTCCAACACGCTATCACACACCTAAAATGGAGGTTGTATGAAAATGTTACGATCTCGGGAAGTTGAGGTACCAACTTACCCATCGGGGCCCACATAACCTTTGGCTTTTCATCTCCTAGGGTTAGGTTTTTGGATGTCTAGGGTTTTGGAATTCACGAGTAATGTTAAAAGGCCTCTAGAGCCTCATTGTAATCATTCTTCTCAGACAGATGCACATAGAATCCACATATATTCTCATAGATAGCTACCACCATTCGAGCAAGTTGTTTTCAGTTTTGAAGTTTTATAGTTTCATCCTATTTTATTTATTCAATAGAAGTTATTTTTCACTGGATATCTGTTGTTGTTCTCTGTATCTATGTGTTGTTGTATTCAATCTGTTATTCATTTCGTTCCACTTAGAAATCCGGATCACAGGAGGAGATACAATACATGTCCAGGGTCCCTTATTTGTTAGCAGTTGGCAGTTTGATGTATGTGATGGTTTTCACAAGACCAGATATTGCACATGATGTGGGAGTTGCGAGCAGGTATATGAAAAATATAGGTAAAGAACATTGGGAGACAGTAAAGTGGATTCCCGATTATTTGAGAGGTACTAATACTTGCGCATTATGTTTTGGAGGTCTAGACATCTTTCTACAGGGATATGTTGATTCAGATATGACAGGGGATAAAGATAGCAGGAGGATAACCACATGGTATGTTTTTACTATAGGTGGAAAAACAATAAGTTGGATTTCAAAACTACAAATTGTTGTTGCACTTTCAACAACGAAAGTAGAGTATGTTGTTGCTATGGAGGCTAGTAAAAAAATGATTTGGTTACAGAGGTTTATGGAGGAATTGGGAAAGAAGCAGGAGAATAACAGGTTGTATTGTGACAACGAGAGTGCCATTCATCTTGCAAAGAAATCAGCCTTCCATTCTAAGACTAAGCATATACAACTCAAGTACCATTTCATACGATTTGTTTTGGAATGTGGACAATTGAAGTTGGAAAAGATACATACTAGACAGAATCATGCAAACATGTTAACAAAGGGAGTAACCAGGGAGAAAATGAGTTCCTGCTCAGTTTCAGTTGGTCTTCAAGCATGAAGGTGAAGATGATAAATTTTCCAGGTACAAGGTGGATCATAATCCAACAGGTGCATCAGCAGTGGAGGTGTCGTGATCGTTCTCCAAGTGGGAGATTGTTGGTTGTGGAGCCTGATTATCTTCCCGATTCAGAGGTTTTTTTCAGTCATGCTTGGATCCCATTCCCTAATGGGGGGGTGTAAGGGGGATTCAGGGGTGGTGCCCCTAAAGCAAAATTTTGGGAAAAATCGCCTTGCAAAATATTGTAATTTCATAGTCAATATGGACCATTCATTATAGGGTCACAGATCTGACAGTAGAGGTTATTTTATGGATTTTTTTCTTTAGAAGGAAACCCTCTTTTATGAGGGAATTGTATTGCGGTTGTGTATGTGTGTGAATATTTTATTCTGAGAGAGAAGAATGTGAGAAAAAGAAGAGGAAGTTACAACAGGTGTGTTGTAGGTTGAATCCCTTCATTTTGCTGAATAATAAAAAGGAAGGACCTGGAAATTTCTCTGGTGGACGTAGCCCACACTAGGTGAACCACGTATATCTGTGTCTCTATTGTATTTTGAATCTTCTATGTTTTACTTTTGCATTTGTTTGTTTTATTTCTCTGTGATCCTATTTTTCTAATAGACCGACTCGAAGATAATGATTGAGCTTTGCATCTTCTTAGGCCTCGCCAACTTCTACCACACGTTTGTGTTGGGGTTCTCTCATATCGCTTGGGATCTAAGCTAGGTGACCAAGGGCAGAGCGAAGGCCAAGTTTATGTGGGACGCATCCCAAGAGAAAACATTTGAGGATTTGAAATTCCACCTCTCCCTAGCATCTGTCCTTATTTTTCTAGACCTGCAACAACCATTTGAGATTGAAAAAAATGATTCAGATTATGCTATATGTTTGGTCCTCACTCATCATGGGAATTTGATATCCTATCATAGTGAAACACTATCTCATGTTGTTCGAAGATACCCCACCTACGAAAAAGAGATGTACTCCATTGGGGAAGGAAATGATCATCCATACTGATCACATGCCTCTGCAATTCATGCAGAAACAAGGAAAGTTACATAATGACCTTCATAAAAAATGGTCCACATACTTGCACTTGAACATCAAGTACAAGAAGAGATGCACCAACCATGTCACATATTTCCTCAGTTGACCCTCGGTTGTGGCGCTAACAAAATTTATTAACTCCCATGGGAATGATACAACCCGATGCTCACAATTATACAATACTGACTCTAATTTTTCTTTTTTTCTATCAGATATTGAGCACAGGAAAAATAGTTCTAGAATTTCATCTCTAGGAAGGATTTTTATGCCATCTGAGCCATCTCTGTTTTCCTTCAAGCGAGCATGCAAAGATAATCTGGGAATCTCATTACAACTAGGAAACAATAAATTTTGGTGTAGATAAAATGATGGAAGTACCACAAAAACATTTTTATTGGTCAAAGCTTCGACAAGATGTCCACAAGTACATCACATCATACATTGTCTGTGCCATTTCTAATCCCGCCATAAAGAAATAGGGGCTATACACCCCTCTGCCTACTTTAGATAGACTTGGGAGTCCATCTCCATTGATTACATGTCAAGTCTGCGTTAAACCAGGCACGAGAAATACTGTGTTTTCATGGTCATTGATTGTTTCTCTAATATTAAGTTTTGACACCCTTCAAGAAGAGCATCATAATCTAGGTCACTACCAAGCTCTTCTTTAAACATGTTTGGGTTCATTTTGGGCTCCCATTTGGGCTCCCATGAACCATTATCTCAAATTGAGATAGTAGGTTCCTGAACACTTTTTGGTCCAACCTATGGTCGATGATGGACAAAAAATAAACCAAATTGGTTGCCTTCCACCCACAAACTAATGGAAAAACACATGTAGTCAACATGATGATTTTCCATATCCCGAGGATGTATAATTCCAAACATCCACGCACATGGGATGAAAGCCTTCCCTATGTTCAACATAGCCACAAAAAATCCCTCCACAACTCTATTGGCCACAACCTTTTTCAGGTGTTTTAGGGGTTCCAACCATCGACCCCCATTGACATAGCTCTGTCGATTGCAACGGCATAGGAAGAGTCATCCCACACTCACCAACACATCCAACAACAAGTTAATGATATTTTGTAGAAAGCCTATGCTAAGTAAAAACACCACCACGATTAGCATTGGGTACCACACAAGTTTTAGGTGGGAGATAAGGTATGGTTGCATTTGTAGAAATATTACCTCACATGACCCCATCAGACCACTCTGATATGGGCCTTAAACCATCGACAAGGATGTGGGTGAGAATTATTTTGGATCAAATATTCCTCATTTCCTTGGCTTGCACCCAATATTCCTCCTAACCACTCGTCTTCTCCAAGAGCTCTCCCTTCTCTAGGCACTCCAAACTCTCCTAACAACACTCACAATTTTTGGCTCGCTCTATACCCTGGGTGCCTCCCAAGGCTCAGATCCCTGTTTAAATTGAAATTGAAGCCAATCCCTCCCTAAAGCTTCTCTTTATCTTGCGTCATTGCACATCTCTTGAGTTTATGAAATGGGGCTCCGTATGGACTCATACTTCCCAACCATTTTATGAGTTATCGACCTTGTCCACCAAAAACACACTTTGACACTTCTCCTCCCGTCGTTATCATCGCGTAGGGTACTCACCATGGTGGCTTCTAGATTTTTCCCCTCACATTCCATTGAGAGCTTCATACTCCCACCACCTCTCACACTAATAATTTTAATTACGACCATTAGTTTCCCACTTGGGGCGTGCATGTACAGGCCTCCTCGTCACCTAATGACCAACTGCCCATTCCCATCAGCGTGTCCTTCTTATAACTAACCTGATTACCAGCTATCCATGCCATCTTGTCAAACTTCTAGGGTGGCGTCACTTGCCCGGGCCTATTCTCGACTTCAGTTACGCCATCCGGGAGAACATATAATTTTAATATTAAACACAATACTCATACTTCAATTTATCTACTCAAGAGTGATTAAACATGGTTTCCTTCAGAAGTTTTCAAATCCGATAATTCTCCTCATAATTTCTTAAATTTTATGTTTTCTGGATAAATTCACACAATTGAAAAGGAAAAAAACATTAAAACATCAAATGAAGGGAGGTTTACATTGTATATAATATTTCCTCTAAGATAGGAGGGTGCATATTCAATTAAATTTGTAGTTTATCAAAATACATTTATAGTTTGAGGGGAAAAACATTTAACCTCTTAACATATATTTGAGATGGCATTCTACTCAAGAAACAATTGTAACCGATCAATTAAAGAAAAGAGGGAGACACAATGTTACTACTGTGAAAAATGGGTCATATGGCAATTAATTGTAAAACATGTGCAAATAATATTCTAAAAAAATCTTAAAGAATTAATAAATATAGCTCTTACTAAATATCCACTAGATACATAGAATGGATAAGACTTTGCTGGAGAATTCATGTTTTAAGGAGGCCCACACTTTGAATACAGGGAAAAATGAAATGGAAGATAGATAATTGTTCAAAGTCTAATATGCTTGTGGATTAGATAAACTATACTTCAATGGGGTTATAAGACATGAATGTGGGGATTGTTGTCCAATACTTCAGGGGAAGTTCATCATTATACCTTTACAAGGGTTACGAGACATTTCAAGTGCCAATGATGTTCAATGATGGAGGGAAATTTGGATCACAACTAGGAGACTATACCTTTCTATTGAATATGGAGTAACTTGAAGGAGTCTTACTAATCCAAGCATTGTTTTCATAGACAAATCCTCTTAAGAATGTCTAGTTGTATTTTGTGTTTAGTTAATGTGTGTTTTCTTTAAGTGAGCAAACTATACCTTTAGGTTGAATAAGGAGCAACTTGAAGGAGTCTTACTAGTCCAAACATTGTTTTCAAGGACAAAGCCTCTTAAGAATGTCTAGTTGTATTTTGTGTTTAGTTAATGTGTTTTTTCTTTAAGTGAGTAGAATATACCTCCGGGTTGAATAGGGAGCAACTTGAAGGAGTCTTACTAGTCCAAGCATTGTCTTCAAACAAAGCCTCGTAAGAATGTCTAGTTGAGAGGGGGTGTTAGATTATAACTCATATTAGTCCTTGCCAAAGGCCATAACTATAACATTCATTTCATCGTTGACCATCCATTAATTTTCCTTTGACTACAAATATTTTTATTGATGTCTAATGTTGTACATATGCTTAACAAAATAAATATTTTTTTTATAATATTTAAATTATTTTTATCACACCTCTGACTGGCTAACCAATTCTATGTCTAGAGCTCTAACTGAATGTCATTTTTTCAATCTTAGGTTATACCCAAGTTTTGAGTTTTAATCATCGAACACACACAATGTAATTTTTTTCCTAACATATATAACCTGAGTTTGGAGTTTTAATCTTAGATAATTATGACATCTATTCATTGAGGTCATTAAATTCATGTCAGAGGGAGGCATTCTACTCAAGAAACAATTGTAACCGATCAATTAAAGAAAAGAGGGAGACAAAATGTTACTATTGTGAAAAATGGGTCATATGGCAATTAATTGTAAAACATGTGCAAATAATATTCTCAAAAAGAATCTTACAGAATTAGTAAATATAGCTCTTACTAAATATCCACTAGATACATAGAATGGATAAGACTTTGCTGGAGAATTCATGTTTTAAGGATGCCCACACTTTGAATACAGGGAAAAATGAAATGGAAGATAGATAATTGTTCAAAGTCTAAGATGCTTGTGGATTAGATAAACTACACCTCAATGGGGTTACGAGACATGAATGTGGGGATTGTTGTCCAATACTTCAGGGGAAGTTCATCATTATACCTTTACAAGGGTTACAAGACATTTCAAGTGCTAATGATGTTCAATGATAGAGGGAAATTTGGATCACAACTAAGAGACTATACCTTTCTATTGAATATGGAGTAACTTGAAGGAGTCTTACTAATCCAAGCATTGTTCTCATAGACAAATCCTCTTAAGAATGTCTAGTTGTATTTTGTGTTTAGTTAGTGTGTGTTTGCTTTGAGTGAGTAAACTATACCTTTAGGTTGAATAAGGAGCAGCTTGAAGGAGTCTTTCTAGTCCAAACATTGTTTTCAAAGACAAAGCCTCTTAAGAATGTCTAGTTGTATTTTGTGTTTAGTTAATGTGTTTTTTTCTTTAAGTGAGTATAATATACCTTTGGGTTGAATAGGGAGCAACTTGAAGGAGTCTTACTAGTCCAAGCATTGTTTTCAAACAAAGTCTCTTAAGAATGTCTAGTTGAGAGGGGGTGTTAGATTATAACTCATATTAGTCCTTGCCAAAGGCCATAACTATAGCATTCAATTCATTGTTGACCATCTATTAATTTTCCTTTGACTACAAATATTTTTATTGACTATTTATTTAAGAGAATTTTGTTGAGTATTTATTTAAGAGAATTTTGTTGCCTTGTATTATAACAAGAGATTGTCATTATTTATTGGTTTTAGTATAATTTTTATTGCTATTATGAACATATTTTAAGTAATTTTGATAAGTAATGCTCCACCACTTCACTTACAACACAAGTCTTAGGAACATCCATTAATACAATTTTGGTATTGGTATAAGCAATGCCACTTATTTATATAATAATATCAAATTCTTAAGCATTTTGTCCTAAATTTTATGAGAATTTGTTGGATCTGCAGATACAGTGGTTAATTTTGTATAATCCTAGCACCCCAAAAGTTTTCCAGCAGAATGAATCTATTTCTAAATTCAGAAATACAATTTAAACAACAAAAAAATGTGATTTGATGCAGATTCTTATCCCTGAATTCCAACCAAAAAAAACCAGAAATAAAATAGTTAAGCAAAACCCTTAGATTATACTAACTTAACCACTTACATCTACAGATTCAACTATTTCTTATCAAATTTGGAAAAAAATTAAAACTGGAAGAAAACCAAAACTTATAACGTTTATACTACGGCATTCGATTCAGGGACCAGAAATATTGCAGTAGTGAGATACAGAATTAAAATTTGTCAAACGGAAACCTTAGGACCGACAAATTTCGAACACCTTTACAACCTAACTTCTCAACGGCTTTGTAGGGTAATAAATAAGGTATCATGGGGTTTGTCTGTTTCAGCATTTCTCACCAATCGGTAGACGAAAAGGTTTCATAATGTTTCGTGATTTCTCACCAATAGGTAGTTGAAAGGTGATTGTCAGGGAGAGTATTTTAGGAAAGTGCTAACTTTTGTAAGCATTTCGCAGGAGCATTATAAATGTAGTGGTAGAGTGCATTAATGTAATTCAACATAAACGTTTTAATTCTTTTGTGTTTTTGATAAATGTAGTGGCAGATTGCATTAATGTAATTCAATATAATTTTTTTAAATTTTTAAATTTTTTTGTGTTTTTTTTATTATGCCGAAAGGTGTATACCTATTGACAATGGGCAGATTTAATAGGGGTTTAGTGCTTAATAAGTTTTCTATGGACATGATTAAATATGGCTGAAATATTCTTAGTAGTCACATTAAATAAATGATTGTGATTTCAATCATTAACTTCCTAGCTATTATAAAGACATCCGTTTATGTGTTTACTTTTTTACATTTACCTAATCATATTTAAAAATTACTTTGATAGCTAACTGATTGCCACCTAAGTGATTAACAGAAATTAAAATATTAACACCAGATAAATGAAGCTGAACGTTTATTTGTTAATCAATAATAAAATTTAATATATTCTTTTAAGGATTCTTTTCATCTTATTAGCCTTTTGGCTTTGATCAGCCACAATTATGTAGCTGTGCTAGTATATATTTTTAATAGTGGTTGAGGTTTATAGTTGTTAAATTCATTTATGTATTTAAAGATGCAATTTAAATAGTAGAAAATGATAATTTTATTCATATTAATTTTGCCAAATTTTAATAATTAGATAACAACATTATTATTCAATTTAAAAACATTTTAATTTCAAATTTAATAATTTTTATGTATTTTTAAAATATACTAAAAATGTTTAAATACCATAAGTTTACTATTTTTTTTCATATTTTTTCAAACATAGTTAATTTGGAAGTGACTTTCAAGGTTTAAAAGCTCTCAATTAATAAAGAGAAAACTGAGAGGTGAAACATATTTGATGATGTAACATTATAAAATTAGAAAATGAAATGAGTCTTCATCACAATGTTTAAAAGGATGAACAAATGATGTGGCAACCATAACTCCTCGGTTATCTTGTGATAATAACTAATCAGAGTTGCTATGCATTGACAAACATCTTTCATCTTTGTTGTACTGTTGTTCTTTATATTTGTCAAATTTGTAGAAAGGTAGTTGGCGGCCAACCATTGTCGTCTTAAATTTTATGCCCTTCCTCTTGAGCTTTAGGTCTCCACTCTATTGATGAGATAGAGATTGAACAAATTTAGTAAAATGGTTTGGTTGTTTCTTTAATATCGTATCTTATTTCTCAACTTCCTTTACACCAGCTTTGTAGGCTAATCCTTAATTGAATGGTGACTTTAAATGCCAAATTTCTCTATATTTTCATAAATATCTGAGATTTAGTCAAATATGAGACTCATTGGAAATGTTTCCAGGCCTCCAATTGA
>JZKD02S1679872.1:109673-134043 GCA_000966675.3 Picea glauca | reverse complement strand
TCCATGGGGTAATAACATTGTAATATATGAATCCATTGGTTTTGCTATGTATTATATAGGAAATTTGTGTGTGTTAGGCAAGTATATTTGGCATGCTTGATGTCAATATATGCTTAAAAAAACCATTTATGGTGGTGTATTATCCCTAGTGGAAAATGTTTTGATGATAGAAATGCATTATATTATAACTTAAAGTAACTCAAGTTTACTATTTAAAAAATACTTTGGAATGCTTTACATTGATCATGATTAATTATGTTCTATCATCATCACTTGTGACACAAAGTTCTACAAATTAGTTAAGGTCAATAATCTCCATTGTCAATGTATTGGAGAGGACATCATTGAATGAATCTATAAGGTGTTTGTATAATGGATTTGGAGGACATCATTGAATGAATCTATAAGGTGTTTGTACAATGGAGTTGGTTTTCTTAAGTAAAATTAATTATAAGAATTCTTATAAAACCATAAAAACTTGGATATTTTTGTACAATGAAATTGGTTTTCTTAAGTAAAAATAATATAAAAATTCTTATAGTTTTTGAAATTAGTGAATAATTTTTGAAATTAAATTTTTGTCTCTACTTCTCAAACAAATGAAATAACAAATTTTTTAAAACTAAATTTGTGTCTCCACTTCTTCTCAAACAAATGAAATAAATGTTATTATTATAACTTTTTTAATGCTAACCATTTGTTTTGTATGCATTTCTTTTCCATATTTAATTACTAGTCTTGTTTACATAGCTTTATCATCTTTTGAAGATAATCAAACTATTATTTTAACATGGCATGCTTTTGATAAGTTCCACCCCTATCTTTATAAGATGATAAATACACATAAAACTATATATATTAAACTATTGCACCAAAGGAAATGAAATGCACTTATAATAATATAGTAGAATAAAATAAATGTAACATAGTGAACAAATTAGGGGACTCACTGATTTACATTTATAATCATACTTATGTATCACAAGTCTGACCAACAGCTTCCTCATTCCATACTCCAGGATATACATATTGAAAAGCCAACTCCCAAACTGCTATGTCTCAAAGAAAGGAGACCGAACGAGAATACCAATACTCAAGTAAATATTTAAGTTTTACTGTCTAGCTTCCTCACAAAACTAACGTCGTGTTGTACAAGTCAGCCGCTCAGTTTGTCTGTAAGTACACACCATCCAGGAAGTTAACTGGGTTTTTCCTTTTTTTTTAAAATTAATTAATCGGGTATCAACTGTAACCAAATAGAAATAGACTTAATTAATTAAACACATATCAAAGCTTCAAATTTAACACCAGTTTAGCTAATATGAATAATTATTATTAAATTGATTTGATTGTCCATGTCATCTAGAACGTTTGGCTTTCAATGGACTCTACAGCCATGATTGAAATTTTGGCACAAACTGTAATTTAGGATGATTATCATGTTTAACTTGGAGTGCCGCAATGCTATATAAATGCACGTTTTTTAAGATGGATATGCCATTCTCAATTCCTACACTGCTTTATTTTATTTGAGTTCTCGAAATCATGCAGTTTTAATATCTGGGGAAGTAGCAATCCATTATTAGAGCAAAACCCTGTTGTTGAGCGCTTTTTGTCAAAGGGATTCTTGGTATGTGAAGGATTAAATTTCTATAATTACAATATTCTTTTATCCATTATTAGAGCAAAACTCTGTTGTTGAGCGCTTTTTGTCATAGGGATTCTTGGTATGTGAAGGATTAAATTTCTATAATTACAATATTCTTTTATCCATTATTAGAGCAAAACTCTGTTGTTGAGCGCTTTTTGTCATAGGGATTCTTGGTATGTGAAGGATTAAATTTCTATAATTACAATATTCTTTTCTCACCCCGAGGAAGTAGATTTTGATAGATTTTTCTCTTAATTGAGAACCTGATAAAATAGTGGTGGCTTTTTTTTAAGTCTTTCACAGTTTTTCTTCAGTTGGTCAATTGAATTCATAGTGTTTTTGGTCTCTGCATACTGAATTCATATAGTTAATTTATAGCAATGGAAGGATCATTACTGCCATGCACACGACCCGTGAAGATGAAAGCGACTAATTCTGTAAGAAACACAAAGCCCTGAAGAAATGGGTTGATCCAGCCAAAGGCCTGGCTAATGCCCACCATGAGTTTGGCGAACATGGAGGTGTGAACATGTCTATAGAAGCCTCGACCACCTTTACAGTGATGGAGTCTGAGACCATGAGAAGGATGTTCAGTGGAGAGCTTGGCCCAGAACGTGATTTCTTCATTTTCTTCATATACAGCAGGCATTTCAATCCAACTGTTCTGAATTTGGGGAGGCAGATTGCTGCTTTGGAGGGGACTGAAGCTTCCTACTGTACTTCTAGTGGTATGTCTGCAATATCTTATGTGTTATTACAATTGTGTAGCCATGGAGACCATGTTGTGGCCTCTAGGTGTCTGTATGGAGGCACCCATGAACTGTCAGCACATTTTCTCCCAAGGGCCTGTGGGGTTTCAACATCTTTTGTTGATATACACAGGCTTGATGATGTGAAAAATGCAATAACATCATCTACCAAGGTCTTGTATTTTGAATCCATGTCAAACCCAATTCTGGCAGTTGCAGACATACCATCTCTATCTGCCATTGCCCATGAGAAAAATGTTAAGGTGGTGGTTGATAATACCTTTCCCCACATTATCATATCTCCTGCAAGGCTTGGTGCTGATTTTGTTATTCACAACATTTCAAAATATATCAGTGGGTGTGCAGATGTTATAGCAGGAGCAATATGTGGGCCTGCAGATCTGATAAATTCCATGATGGATCTCCATCAGGGAACCTTGATACTCTTGGGGTCAACTACGAATCCTAAAGTGGCATTTGAGATCTCTGAAAGGCTCCCCCACTTGGAATTAAGGATGAAGGAGCATTGTCACAGAGCATATACGTATGCAAGCAGGATGAGAAAATTGGGCGTGAAAGTTATATATCCTGGCCTAGAAGATCACCCTCAGTTTGCCCTTTTGAAGTCCATGGTTAACAGTGGGTATGGGTATGGAGGGATTCTCTGTGTGGATATGGAGACTGAGGAAAGAGCCAACAAGCTCATGAACTACCCGCAGAATTATACACAGTTTGGGCTCATGGCAGTGATTTTGGGGTACTATGAAACATTGATGTCATGCTCAGGTAGCAGCACTAGCAGCGAGATGAATGAGGAGGAGAGGGGATTGGCAGGGATATCACCGGGTTTGATCAGAATGTCTATTGGTTACAGTGGGACTCTTGAGCAGAGATGGAGCCAATTTGAGAATGCCCTCACCAGGATGACTGAAGTCCTGCCTTTTTAAACGCTAGGATTGATGTAAATGCTACTCTAGTTTTTATTTCATGTCATTGCTAGTCTGTAAGAGGTGTGTTGTTTGCCACAGATACATAGACTCACTGTGGCACACTAATTTCTCTGTATACATTTTCTAGCTTATGATAGTTTCTTCTTCTTTGCCAACGTATATATCAATCCCATGTATATGCTATGCTGAAAATACAGATTGTATGCAATTGTTGGAATATAGGTTGATAATAGCAAGGTGTAATTGGTTAATAGAAATATGTGTATTTAGTGAATGTTTGGGCTGTAAAGTATTTTCATGCCTGTTTGCAGCTATTTTTTCATGGTGATATTAATTCTTTATTTAATAGTTGTTTTCAATTAATATCTATTTCTCTGTCAGCATAATTTGATGTTATCATGAATCCATTTAAAAAGTCTTATTTATATATTATTATAAAAAAGTGCTGGAATCTCAATCTATAGAATTTAAAGTCCAACATGGTTGGATAAAAGATCGATCAATCATAGAAAATGTACCACGATTATGTACACCTTTTAGTTGGTGGTGCTCGGAAGAAAACCATTTATGGTGGTGTATTATCCTAGTGGAAAATGAATGTTTTGATGAGGGAAATGCATTCCATTATAACTTAAAGTAACTTAAGTTTATCATTTAAAAAATATTTTGGAATGCTTTAAATTGATTATGATTAATTAGGTTTTATCATCATCACCGATTTTTACAAATTAGTTAAGGTCAATAATCTCTATTGTCAATGTCTTGGTGAGGGCATTATTAAATGAATCTATAAGGTGTTTGTATAATGGAGTTGGAAGGCATCATTGAATGAATCTATAAGATGTTTGTACAATGGAGTTGGTTTTCTTAAATAAAATTAATTATAAATATTCTTATAAATCCATAAAAACTTGGATATGTTTGTACAATGAAATTGATTTTCTTAAGTAAATTTAATTATAAAAATTCTTATAAATCTACATAAACTTAGATATATCAATTACCATGCTTGTGTACAAATAGAATAAATTACATTAGTAAATAATTTTTGGAATTAAATTTTTGTCTCCACTTCTCAAACAAATGAAATAACACTTATCAAACAAATGAAATAATTAATTTTTTAAAACTAAATTTGTGTCTCCACTTCTTCTCAAACAAATGAATGAAGTAAATGTCATTGTTAGAACTTTCTTAAGGCTAACCATTTGTCTTCTATACATTTCTTTTTCATATTTTGAAAATAATCATCAAAAAAATAGATTAGATGATATTATTGGGACCTTCTTTTCTGGTTTAATTATAAATCTTGTTTGCATAGCTTTAACATGGAATGCTTTTGATAAGTTCCACCCCTACCTTTAAGATGATAAATACACACACACACACACACACACACATATATATATATATATATATATATATATATATATATTAAGCTATTGCATCAAAAGAAATGAAATGCAGGTATAAAAATATAGTAGAATAAAATAGATGTGACAGGTGAGCTGATTGGCGGAATCACAGGTTCACATTTATAGTCATGAATCCAACTAACAACTTTCTCATTACATTTTTTGGATCGCAGGTTCTCGGATTGACAGACTCAAAATTGAGCTTCTATTATTCTGTGTTCTTCAAACAACACTCATAATTCCTCCATATACAAATTGACAGGCCCCAGGCTAGCAGGCAGTAAACTTCTGCTAGGTCTCAAAGGAAGGAGACTGAACGAAAATACCAATTCTCAAGTCAATATTTACGTTTGAATGTCTTGCTTTCTGACAAAACTAACGCTGTGTTGTACAAGTTAGCGGCTCAATTTGTTTGTCACGGTACTGGAAACTACGTACACACCATCCTGGAAGTTAACTGTTTTTTCTTTTTTTTTTTTGGTTAATTAATTAATCGGGGGTGGGTCTCCCTATCAACTGTAACCACAGAGACTTCATTAATTAAACACAGATCAAAGCTTCAAATTTAACACCTGTTTAGCTAATACAAATAAATATTATTAAATTGATTTGATTGTCCATGTCATCTAGAACGTTGGGCTTTAGATGGACTCTACATCCAAGATTGAAATTTTGGCACATACTGTAATTTTACAGCAAAATATTAAATGCAATAATTTAGTTAAAAATTCCATTATCCCTTTGTATTTATGGTGAGGACATCAGTATACACGATGATTTTCTAATAGATGTAATATTTATATAAAGTAATTATTTTTATAAAAGAAAAGTCTTATTATATTATAGATATGGTATTTATTTTTATAAAAGAAAAGTCTTATTATATTATAGACATGGTATATAGTGTTGAGTTAGGTTTAACTTTTTATTAGTTCATGGTTGACTATAAAATATACACTCTTTTATCTAAAATTTTAAAAAATAATGATTAATTTTAAATTTTAAATTTCATTTATCTAATATTTTATTGACTAAAAACTTTGAAGTTTTATTGTTGCCTTCACTTCACTTCTCCCAATGTAAATGTAATAAATATTTCTGCCATCTAGTCATTTTATGCCTACTCCTTTTTTCCTTATCTCCTTAAACAATACTTTCATTATTACATTTCTTTACCTAATCCTTAATCCACCCATGAGCTCGTTATATAAATTAACTTTTAAATTTTATAAGAATTGGCTGCCTGTATCGAGCATGTAATAGGAAATCTAGTTCACAATACAAAACTAGATACCAGGTTATGTCAAATTTACAAGCCTACCAGCTACGAAACGAGTCTAGGAAGTGTGGAGTACATGCTCAGGGGAATTAAAGGTCAATCCTCGGACCTGCAAATGCCAACAGCCTTATCAGGGAAAACCAATGTTTAGAGTTCCCACATTTTCAGATTTAAACATACTCGAATCTCTTAGTAGACGTGTATCTGTACTACCTCCATTTTGAGAGAGACTATGAACTCCATTCGTTGGTTCAATTTTTCCCTATAGACAGTCCGACGGGCTTTGAATACTCACAGATTGTGAATACGAGTTCCGCCCTCAGTAATCATATCTATCAGGCTCCTCCAGGATTCAGGCCCTATATTTTTATGGGAGATAGATACACTCCACGTAAGAACATGGAAACTACATTGCATACTCTTGGTCTTTGTCTATAACCAATTAAAATGATAAGATAGCGTTAATGATCAAAATAACCTATTCGTGTGGTTGTTTGTAGAAAATTCAAAATTGAGTCTGAGCAGGGTGCCATCGCCGGCATAGCCATTACAACAGTTGTGTTGACTCTTGGAATTGTAGGAATAGGATTTTATGCTTTGAAGAAAAAGAAAAAAGTTGATCATGTCATTGAAATGAACAGACGATTCGGTACAGTATAGTCTACATAAGATGATAATTGAGAAGTGTATTTAGGTTCCATTTGTAGAATATTCTAGATATCATTCAAATGAATTATGATCTTGCACGTATGTGAACTATTACAACATCATGGGAAGCGAATATTCGGGATGGTGGAGGTGCTCCTAAACTAAAAGGTGCCAAATGGTTTTCCTTCGTTGAAATAAAGAAAGTTACAAATAATTTCTCAGAGAATAATACAATCGGGATAGGAGGATATGGGAAGGTATACAAACTAATCCATTTAGCTAACAAAATAGAATAAGACATTTGGAAAATACTGCAAAATTGAAGTGCCTGAAGTGATTTTGATCAGTACTAACAGAGGACAGTTGAACTTCAAAGAATTCGTATTCTGGAAGTCCTTATCCTCTTCACTGGAACTTGCAGGTGTACAAAGCAATGCTAGATGGAGGTGAAATGGTGGCCATCAAAAGGGCTAAACAAGGGTCGATGCAGGGTGTATCCGAATTCAAAAATGAGGTCGAGCTCCTGTCTCGAGTTCACCAAGTTCACCATAAGAACCTACTGGGACTTATTCGTTTTTGCTTTGAGCAAGAAGAACAAATGCTTGTTTCCGAGTACATTGCAAATGGAACACTTGCGGAAAGTCTCTATGGTAAGAATATCCCAAGATTTCTGCTCTGGCACCATATATATTACTTCAAACTATTAATATTCCATTGGTTCTGACAAAGAATGAAAAACATGTAAAAATGGGTATTCGACTTGTCTGGGAAAGAAGAGTTCGTATAACACTGGGGATTGAAATATTTGCACAAGCTTGCAGAGCCACCCATAATGCACAGAGACAGCAAATCGGCCAACATATTGTTGGACGTGAATTTGACTGCCAAAGTAGCAGATTTTGCTCTTTCCAAACTCATTTCAGATGGAGGAGTCGAGGCAGGAGTCAAAGGGACACTGGTAATCATTTTGTAATAATTTTATACTAGTGTTATTGGCAGATCTATCTATGGTGGAAAATATTGAGAGTGTATGTACAGGCCGATTCTCATGCTGAAGATGACAACTCCGCCCCCTCTACAATACTAGAAACTTGCATTTCTAATAATTCTGGTGGCGACTTACAGCCTTGCGGTCAAGGCCACAAAATTATGGTCCGACTGGAGAGCCAAGAGCTGCAAGATAAAGTAGAGCTCACCCGACAATAGCTAGGACAGGAAGGGGATGTGGAAAAGGCTTCCAATTGCCATAGGAAATGATTCCATGCTTCCATTTTTTGGTTTCTCCTTTTCCTTTAATAGCTACACTGATCATGCATTTATTGTTGGATGTAGTAGCCATAGCGCCTGCAAAGGGATCCTGCATCCAAACTACAACTGGATAGTGCAGTTATAGTGGGTGGACACAGCAACAATAAACATAAGAATATTTATAATTAATGAAATTTAGGATAAATTTAATTAGCAGAAAATGTTAAAACAAACATTCAATCTAATGTTAGCATTAATCTACCTTCTAGTGATGCATAAGAAAATATATGCTTGTTAATCCAAGATATTTATGAATTAATAAGACTTCGAATCTATTCTCCAATAAGATGATGACATATAAGGTTTTTTTTATTATATTAAAAAAAAATGTATTTAGTTCTATAGTTAGAACAAAAAAGATGATGCTAAAATTTATAGTCAAAAGACATATTAATATGAAGTCAACTAATTATTTATTGCTAATAACAATGTTTATTAGTGTTTTATTTTTTCATTCAAATAATTGAAATAGTACCCAATCATATATTATAATTATATACTTGTTATAATTATGAATTTAAAAGCTAATATTGTGGTTAAATTATCATTGTCAATTTGTAATATTTAATTTTTATTTTTATTTATGATTAAAAATTAATTTGTAATAATTAGTTTTTATTTTTATTTATGATTAAAAAACATTTTTTAAGTGTAGTTAGTATTTGGTTTCTGTTCGGTGTTTTGGTCCAAGTTCTAAGAAATTAGATGAATTCTTGGAAATCATGAAGAATGCAATAAGAACTCCATATTTTTGGTTATCCCAAAATTTCATAACAATAATTATCATTTCATTTCTCCTTTGCATCAATCATGGGTACTCTTGTGCAAAGAAACAACAAATTGCTATTCTAGAAGGAAATGCATTCTTGGGAGAAATATGATTATCAACCTATGCAAAGATGGGTAGTTTAGGGACTCCAACTAAAGAATGTTAGTGAACTCAACCCAAAGGGAGTTAAATGAAGAATACACTATTGCATAAGAGGACATGGGAATTGGGAAGTAAGATTCAGTCCCATCAAATGTAGGATTGGAAGAGGCTACCAATTTTCAGTGCTAATTTTCATGTTTATTTCATAATTTGTAGTTGTAGGAAACATTAGGAGAGTTTTCCTAATAATATATGTAAGACTTGTATTTTTCATGCAAAGAGATGTTTATACTGCTCAAAATTTTAGACATGAAGTATGATGTGATTGAGTTGTTTAGCATAATTACAAATTTATGTAATATAAATTTTCCAATTTCAATTGAAAAATAATAATAATTATTATTTAATTGTGAATCAAATATCCATCTTAACTCCTGATCTATCAAGGGAAGAAATATCTAGAGGAGCAAAACTTGAGGAAATGTTAAAGGTTTGCAACTCCAGAGATTTGATCCCTCTTGAGTGCTAGATAAATCTAGACTTAATGGATCTAGGATACATAAACAATGTTTATGTTTAACTTAGTTTGTTGAGAACAATTTATAGATTATCAACATGTTGTATATGTACATGTCTAAGATTAATCTAATGATATTAAATTTATTTAGTTACCTTAGTTTGTTGAGAAAATAGACAATATTAATCAGAAGTATACTTAAAGAGTTAAGATGGATATAATTGTAGATTATCAACATTATGTATCTGTATATGTCTAAGATTAATCTCATCATATAAATTTATTTAGTTGCCTTAATTTGTTGAGAACATAGAGAGTATTAATTAGAAGTATACTTAAAGAGTTAATATGTATCCATCATGTGTGGGCTAAGAGGTTTGTTAAAGGGAGGAAATGTTAAACTACTTGTTATCCCACAACTGAGTAAATTTGTGTTAAATGGAGGTTGAAATAGTAGAACATTCAAACCTTTAACTCTAGATATTGGAGTAAATGTCATACCCTTTCACTCTTTCTTCCCAATATTAATAGTACTTTTCTCCAACATCAATACTTGTAACTTATGGACTCTTAATCCCTAATCAAGTTTCAAAAGAAGGTAGTTTTTTGTACCTCTTTCAATAGGTGTAATAGGAAGCTAGTTTTTATATTTCAATTACAGTGAATCAAAAGTTTCATTGTATTATAATTGAAATCAATGTACCATAATATTTTTCATTATTGAAATCATTTCAACTACTTGATTGCTCTAAATTATTTTTCATTATATCATCACTAAAATTAATGTACCTTATTTTTTTGCATTAGGTTATCATTGAAATCAATACATCTACTTCATTGATCTAATTGTGTTTTCACTATATCATCACTAACATCAATTTTCACTATATCATCACTAAAATCAATGCACTTTATTTTTTTGCATTAGGTCATCACAATAAATATCTCTAAAATAAATATATCATTTCATGTTCCTTTATATTATTGGTGAAATCAATGCAACTATTAGTTATATCATTCTTGAAATCATTGCAACTATGTGACTACTTTACATTGTTTTTCATTGTATAATAACTTAAATCAATACACATTATCATTTTGCATTATGTCATTGGTGAAATCAACACAACTATTAGTTATATCATTTTCGAAATATTTGCAACTATATGACTATTTTCATCATTTTTCATTGTATCATCACTTAAATCAATACACACTATCATTTTGAATTATATTATTGGTGAAATCAATGGAACTATTAGTTACAAAATTGTTGAAATCATTGCAACTATGTGACTACCTTACATCATTTTTTATTGTATCTTCACTAAAATAAATACACGTTATAAGTTTGCATTATATCATTGATGAAAAACAATGAAGAAAAACAAAGTAATAGAGGAACAATTGAGGAGAGGGGAAGGGAGAATCCATTACCTTTCTCATGGAGGTTTGTTCAAGAAACTGAAACCCTAGCCTCCATGAGGATGAAACCCTAAGAGAGGAGACCCTAAGGAAGAAACGGTAAGAGAGAATAAGAGAAAAGAAAAAAGAGAGGAACTAAGAAAAGAATGGAAGAGTAGGGTTCTAGGATCTTTTATGAGAGAAAATAAGATATTTTAATTAAAATAACAAAAATATCCTCACACTCCAGAGGATTGATACAAATGGTCTTTTTAGACCTCGATCTTTCTTAAATTTCTTTTTGAAAAGTTTCATTTGATTTTATTAAGTTACATAAGGAATCTGATGCTAAACCTAATACTAAAGTTGGTGCTAAATATAGTATGTCGAGTTTGGTGCTTTTTCATCAAACAACATTGAGTTTTCATAAAAACTATGACAATTTAATTATTACTAAAAAAAAGTGAATAGAAATATAAAAATTAAGTAAAAGAAGCTAATACCATAATTTTATTATAGTGAATAGTAATAATTGCTGAAATATTTGATGTGTTCGTTTCACCATAGAAAATATCACTATTTTCACCCAACCATAGGCATGCAACCACCCACGAGCACCTTAACCTTTGCTAGATAGAATGATTATGGAAATCCACACTTGAACCAACATATAAACCCTAACTACAATAGTAGAATGAGATGGAACCAAAAAACACCATCCAACTGTAGCAACATTACAAGACAAGGGGAACACACCTTCTCCAAGGGTAGCGCACAAGAGAGAGATTCTCCACAACCATAGAGCAAGAAAAATACTCAACTACAACAGTTGCAGTTGCACTTCTTCCCAAGAATACCACCAAGAATATCACCAAGAGATACTAATATGTAGGGTGCATATCTTAGGTTAGATAGCGCTAGAGAGAGAGACCAAAAATCACCCCCAAAAATGCTCCTTCAATTCTTGCAGTTGCAGCTCCTGACTTGAGCTATACTTGAGAGAGTGAGTGAAGTGAGTGTACAAATGAGCTAGAGAACTTCCTATTTATAATGATTCTTGTCACCTATCTGGGCTAACTTGTATTTCTGGAAGATAATACATTTATATTATTTATTCTACTAAGCCGAATTGTCTTCTAGGATTTTTACACATCTGTTTAGAGTTTCTCTTGCTTCCAAAAAATTCTACTCTAGCCAAAGGTTACAAATGGAGGTTAATACCTCCCGCAACTACCATAATATCAACACTCCCTCCTAGCTAGGGAGATATTAACTATAATGGTCTCAAAGACATCCATCCATTTCACATGGTATGGGAAAGGTTCATATAGTCTTGCAGACCATTCTACAGGTAGCATCATCATAGCCACACATGATATCTCATGATCATGTAGAACAAGTAACGAGAATCATCATCACTATCCATCTAGATGTCAATCACCTCCAACAATACTTGTTGGCACACCATCCTAGGAAACAACTTCAACACTACTGGTAGTCTTCATGGAAATCAGGTAGTTGTACATAGTTACTACAATACCATCCAATAGATCACAACAGTGTTGATCCATAATAGTACACAACTTCTATCCAGTGCTACAAAACCACTCCTAGTAGCGAAAAGGCACTATATAATGACACATAGTCACTACCAGTGGAACAAAACCACCACAGTAGTACATAACTACTCTCCAAAGACCCACAATATCCACTGCAATAAACTAATAGCTACACAATCTATCTGTATTGTACCTCAAATTTGTCATAAAAAAAAAAAACTTCTATTCTTAGGGACATTAATCTTCAATTCCTTAAACAGACTTATAATTAAAATAAAGTATCCTTTTATCTCCATTGTTAAAATCTGATAGGTTTTCTTAAGTTATGAATTTCAACGATGACATTACTACTCATCCTTACACCCATTGAACAAAGTTTCCTAAATAGGCAGACCCCACAATCTAACATTTTTCTTTCAATTTTAAGTCATGCTAACATTCACATGTAGATATATGTCTATACATTGTATTAACTTAGAACTATATTAGGCTTAGGACTTAGGGTCCTAAAATATCCTCTAATAACACACTTCCATACTTGCGCGCAAGGTTAAACTCAAAAGACTATACGAATAAAACTCATATATCATACATAACGTATTGGGGGTCGGGGTTATACACCTTAGTGAAGTGTTGGTTTAACATAAGGTGTTTGGCATTTCTTTATATGGCCAAAGTCATCGAAAACTATTCTTGGTAATTTGTTGGTTGGGTAAAGACCTTCCAGTCAATACATGGCATAACGGCTTTCTGGTTAGAAAACCCCTACACTAACAATTCATTAACTCTACCTAATCTAAACGACGTGTAAACTAAACATGGTGCTAACTGGATTGGTAGTAGTTGGAGGTTAACAGTTTCCATATAGAGAATTACGAGGGATCTACCCTTTACTTCGTAACCCATTAAATGTGAAAGGAAAGTTTATGTCAATTGAGAGTTGAACCTCTGACCCGACCATTAAAGGAGGCATTGGGTATGTGAAAAATGAGGCCATCACATGTCCCTCCCTCCAACATGAACATGCCAACTCAGTTCCATCACATGGCCCACGCTTCTCGTTGTACCATCAACATTCAATCTACGTGGTGTGAGTGATTTAGGGTTACAATAGTTTTACTTTTGTCATTCTTGTGAAGTTATTCCGAAGTTGGATTTGTGTTTTTCTCTTTGTTTTCTTGGCGTGGGGAAATGGTGGCTTGGAGAGCCTCCCTGGACTGTTCTCACTACTGGTAAGTGGCTTCCCTATCATTTTACTTTATACTCAATCTTTCTGCAAGGTCTTCGACATTCTGCTCTTTGTGTTTCCTTTCCAACGAGTTCGCATAGGTATCGTTTTTGCATGTCATTTGCTCTTAGGGTTAATCGTCTCCTATATTCCTTCATTTGTTTCTGCGCCATTACTTGGTGTTGAGTCTCTTCGAGACTTCACCGAAACTATAGTCCAGAAGTCAATTGGTAGGTTAGGAACCATGATGCGACTGTATATTATAATTATCCAAGTTAGGGCAATTCCATTCGATAGGTTTTGAATAACATTTTTCTATCTTGGTTGGTAGCTTGTATTGAGTTTTACTTAGGTCCTCTATTCCCCAACTACAAGATGATTCTTGTAACTGTAAGTTTTCCTCATAGAATGATTTCTGAAATTTCATTCGGCATAGGCATATATAAATAGGCATTTGGGAACTCTGTGAATCGAACCAATTTTGTTATAGGAATATGTTCTGTATCCTGTGTTGTATTTAAAATTTGGGACATCTTTTTCATTCCAAGTCTCTTAATGTATGTGCGCGTGTCAAAGGCCATTTGAGTCTGGTAAACTCGGCATGGATGTTGACTCTTTGTTTTCCTTTTCTTTAATTAAACTTTTCTCAGTCGATGCTAGATAGACTTTGATGGTGTTGTTTGACCTGTGACTTTTAAATTCAATGTTTTCAATTTGAATAATGTATTTGGCCTTTTCTCGTTATACGAATAATGTAATTCAGACTTAACTGTAAATGTCGTCTGTCTATTTCTTTCTGAATTGTTTCCATTTTTGTTTGATTTGGTACTCAATGCTAATGATGGGACCCTGTGATTGCAAGGGTACCCATGAGGGAGTATTGGATCCCTCTTTCCCTTCGGTCTAGGACGTTACTCAACCCAACGCAATAGGGAATGGATATTCGATTTCTCAATCGTAAGTTAAGTGAGACTCTGGATAACTCTTCTTGTTACTAATATTTTTATTTTAAGTTATATTCATCTTGGTTTTGTTGAACAATATTAATGGTGTCTTGTGAACTCTTATGCAGGGATTTCAACCATGTGAGAGTTGTAGATGTCGATCCTTACCACACACATAAAAGGTATTCTGGTTCCCTCTCGCCCCTCTCAAGGAGTGCCCTAGGATGCTAAGGATCAATAAAATTTAAAATTAAATGTTATCCCTGTGGGTGAAGATTTGTTGTATTTAATGATAGCTGATTCTTTATCTCTATAACTTACTTTTATGGCAGAGTAAGAGGATCAAATCTTAATATTGTATATTCGTAAGACTGATGTATATCGAAAATTGCTATATCATTATTCGAAAAGAAGTTGATTGAGATGGGAATACAAACATATCCTTTTGAATCCTAGCATGTTATTCAAACCTTTCTAGTATGAATAATATTGCAAACAATAATTCTATTTTGACCCCTTCCGATTTATTTTGGATCTTGTAAAGGAATTTGATTGCTCTCATATTTATTCTTGTGGCCTTATTTTCAACGTTTTATTACAGTAAATCTTAGGCATATAGAATGGAAGGGTTCTGGATGAATATCCTTTAGTTCTTTTGATCACTATTGTAATCGTTTTATTCAGAATTGTAAAATGGCAGTCTGAGTCTTTCATTTTCTTTCCGAATTGTATTGAGTCTATGCAATAGATCATTAAAAGGGTCTAAGATTTATCAATGTAGTTAGAACTCTATGTGTAACTTAAATATACGACTCTGTAATTATATCCATGATGCTCCCTATATATATATAAGGCCATTCCTTTGGTACTTTATTTGTACAGTGGTTTTGCCACATAATTGTTGAAATAGTTTACATATTAACTATAATATGTGTGTGTGTGTGTGTGTGTGTGTATTACCATTCCTATTATAAGGATCAATTCGAACGATTGTGTCGATTGCCAAACATAAATACCTATAAGCATAACTACATCCCTATAGCTATCTGTATACATATTTCGTGAATTCCTATCATAGTAGAGCTTCGTCTTGATTTTGGGTTTTAACATGTATATAAAAAGGAAAACTCAGTTAAGTACAATGGCTCTGTGAATTTACCTACAAAAAATAAAATCTCATATACATATCTACATAATGCGGTTCCACTCATATAATGCACACAGATAGTTTACACAACAAAAACACAATTAGCTGGGAGTTTACCCTACAGTCTTTATCTCATCACAACATAAATCTAATGGTAATGATATTCACTCAGCAACATAATCCAACATAAATAATCCATTCAGAATTAGTTTTTGAGACATTTTGTTAGTCCTTAAGTTCAACAATATTCAATCAGATTTTCATCCATGGCACTACTTCTATTTAGAATTAAACAGATACATCCTATCAGTTACTAAACCATATAACATTCAACCATACAATAGAGTAGGATGACATATATGAACATTTGCTGAATAACAAATGGAACAACCACATTCCTCCCAACCTTAGAACAGAACATCCAAATCACTTGTCTCGTTCCCCCCCTAGCATGACCATGAATCCATGAGGGCTAACTCAGAACTTCTACTCAGCAAGAGTCCTTCGGTTTTCAACAATTCCTCCCTTTCCTTACACTCAACAATAGTGTTCATAACAACAAGTGATAAATTCTTTTCCCCAACATACTAGGCAGTGTCCTGCTTCCTCCCATATGCCATATATGCAAAGTCATTTTTGCCTAGGTCTTTTTCCCCCCTTTGGAATTTTTGCATCTTTCCAAATCCATGATTTTCATGGGCTACCAATGGTCAAATTATTGATTTGCCACTTATAACAATCAGCCCTAAGGTAGTTCCAACATGTTCCCCACTCATGGAGTCATGGTCAACTATTTTCAACATGGCTGTTACATTTGTCCTTCAACAATAATTATAAAATATTTTGTTTCATACAAGTGTTATAGTCAAGTAGTTAGTTGGGTCAAATCAGGCCTGTTCCCAATAGTCATAATCATTAATTACAATTAACTAAATTCGAAATTCAGAATTGCCCTAAATGCAAAAATTTTCCAATTTCAAATTTACAAAAAATAGAATAATTTTCCTAAGAAATTTCAAACTTAAAATAAATTATTTTTGGGGATGTCACACCCTTTCCCCCTTCAATAAAACACTATCCTCAGTGTTTGTTCCTTTCTTGGAATGATATTGGAAGAGATTTCTGCAAATCTCCCTCTAACTCCCAAGTGGCCTCCTTAGGGCTAAAGTGCTTCCATTGCACCTTTACCTGAGCGATGACTTTGTTCCGAAGTGCGATTTCTATTCGGTCTAGAATGCGCAAAGGTTCCTCTTGGAAATTGCCTTCTGGTTCCACCTGCACCAAGTTCCAATCAATCATGTGAGTAGGGTCATGAACATAATTCTTTAACAAAGAAACATGAAATACATTATGATTTTCTTAGATTGGTTGGAAGTGCAAGTTGGTATGCTATGGGTCCAATTCGAGCTAATATCTCGAAAGGCCCACAAAACCTGGGTGCCAACTTGGCACATTTCCCTATATTAAGTGAAATTTTTCGGGCTTTGACTTTTAAATAGACATGGTCTCCCACTTGAAATTCCAAGTGTCTTCTTTTCTGGTCCACGTAACTTTTCTGTCTGTCCTGTGCCTCTTTTAAGTTATGTTGTACTTTTCTTACTGTGCTCTCCATTTCTTGGAGCATCTCTGGTCCAACCATGAGTCTTTCAACTGGGTTATCCTAGCTAATTGGAGTCGTACACTTTCTGTTGTACAATACCTCGAAGGGGCTCAATTTAGCCGAAGTTTGGTACCCATTGTTGTATGAAAATTCTACCAAGTGCAGGTAGTCTTCCCACTTGCTTGGTTTTGTTATTACATACATGTGGAGCATATCTTCTATGATTTGGTTTGTTCATTCAGTCTATCCATCTGTTTGTGGATGATACCTCGTGCTGAAATTCAAGTTAGTATTTAACCCTGCAAACAATTCTTTCCAAAAAGCAGATGTAAATTTTACGTCTCTATCTGAAATCACCATTTTAGGAATACCATGCAGTCTAAAAATTTATTTCATGAATATTTCAACGATGTTAATAGCTTTAAAAGTAGACTTTACAGGAATAAAGTGTGTAGAATTACTAAGTTTATCAATTACCACCATAATTGAATCATTATGTTTCTGATTTCTAGGCAAACCTGTAATAAAGTCTAGTGATATAGTCTATCATTTCCATTTCGGCAACGATAAGGGCTGTAATAGGTCGATTGGATGCTGGTGTTCAGCTTTTACCTGTTGACAATATTGACACTTAGCTAAGTATTCTTTTGTTTCGCCCTTCATATTAGGCCAATAAAATAACTTTCTTAGTGTTGTTATTGTTTTCTAGTATCCTGGATTACCAGAATATGGTTTCTTATGCACTTCATCCAAAACTGTTAACTTTAACTCTGCTGAATCTGGTATGTATATTCTGTTTTTAAATCGTAGTAGACCATTTTTGTCAACACTTAGATCTGTTTTGTCTGAATTTCCAGTAGTGTTCTGTAATTCTGCCACTGTTTGAGTGTACTTTTCATCGTTATTACCGGCAGCCTTTACCCTCTGTTCAAGATCGCTTTCTGCCCTGCTAATGTTTATTTCAAACAACTCATGAACTCTTCTCCTCAAGGCATCAACTACTTTGATTTCCTTACCCTTGATATGTCTTACCTCAAAGTCAAATTCACTCAAGAAGGATAGCCATCTTGCTTGCCTTGCATTAAGGTCCGACTGAATAAACAAAAAATTTACACCGTTGTTATCTATTAATAATAGAAATCTTCTATGCATTATGTAGTGTCACTACATTTTTAATGCATGTATTATGACTACCAACTCTAAGTCATGAGTGACATAGTTTCGTTCGTGTTCCTTTAGTTTTCGGGACTCATAACAAATAATGTGTCCTTCTTGAGTTAGGACACCACCTAGTCCTTCTTTACTCACATCTACATAGACTGTGAAGTCTTTGTCTAGATCTTCTACCTTTAAAATGGGTGTGGTCGTTAATAATTCCTTTAACTTATTAAAACTATCTTGACATTTTTGTGACCAGTTAAACTTGGTCCCCTTCTTTTGAAGTGATGTGATAGGGTATGCAATTTTAGAAAATCCCTCTATAAATCTGCGGTAATATCTAGTGATTCCCATGAATGACCGGATGTTCGCTACTCCCTTAGGTATCGACCATTCCATGATGGCTCTTATTTTCTTAGGATCGGCTGCAATGCCTTCTGCAGATATTACATGTCCTAGGTACCGTATTTTATTCTGATAAAAATCACACTTATCGAATTTAGCATACAATTTGTGCTTCCTTAAAGTTTGTAGAACTATCCTTAAGTGCTCTTCATGTTCTTCTTCTATTTTAGAATATACCAAAATATCATCAATAAATACCAACATGAATTTGTCCCAGTACTGACTGAAAATACTTTTCATTAAACACATAAACGTGGCTGGCGTGTTAGTGAGTTCGAAAGGTATAACCACAAATTCGTAATGTCCATATCTCATTTGAAAAGTTGTTTTACTTATGTCTTCATCTTTTATCCTAACTTGGTGATAACCAGATCGTAAATCCAATTTCGAGAAAATCTTTACCACACCTACTTGATCAAACGGATCATTTATCCTAGGTAAGGGATACTTGTTCTTAATAGTCATCTTATTTAATTGTCTATAATCGATGCATAATATCATCATTCCATCTTTCTTTTTCACAAAGAGGACTGGTTCTCCCCATGGGGAAACACTCGATCTGATATATTCTTTATCCAATAATTCCTGTTGTTGAATTTTTAGTTCTGTTAATTCCGAGAAACTCATTCGATAAGGTGCTTTAGAGATAGGGGCTGAGTCGGGTAGTAGTTCGATAGAAATGTCTATCTCCCTTAGTGGGGGTAATTTAGGTATCTCATCAACAAACACATCTATGAAATCATGCAAAATGACAAAATCCTCCAAGTTGGGTTTATTTTCTTTTTCTAACAGGTTTGTTACTTGGATGGCATAAAATTGACAACCGTTTCTCATGCATTTCTTGAATTGCATTGCTGAAATCTGTCTAACTCATAGTGGTTTTTGTATACCTTGAACTATCCCAGTAGTGGCATTTTTGTCTTTATACTGAAGTGATTTTTCATAACAATCTAGCACTGCTTTATGCCTTTCTAACCAATCCATTCTGACAATTACATCATAATATCCTAGCGGTAGAATGTTCAGATTTGTCTTTATGTTTTGACCACCTAAACTGAACTCATGATCAGAAATAAAGTCGACAACTTTTCCTTTTGTTCATGTTGCTAGTTGTACCAGCCAAGATCTTGCGTGTATTATTTTCTTAAGTTTATTTGACTCCACTATACTGGGGGTGATATAACTTAATGTAGCTCCAGGATCAATTAAAACAGAAATTTGAGTTTTATTGATTTTACCTTCAATTTCCACCACAGAGGACTGGTGGTTAGCTTGCCGTCTATCCATGGCTGCATTGATTTGATGTAAGATTCTACCTACATCTCCTAATGTAGAGGCTTCCTGTAAATTGTGAATAGTAGTTTTGTTTGCTGAAATCAAGTGTGAACAATTCCTCCTTAGATGAGGTTCTCCACATTCCCAGCATTTTAATGGTTCACGGGGGTTGTCCCCAAACTTCTTTGTTCCCAGATTTACCAGTTTACCACCTCCTTGCATGTTTGGATTGTTGGAGTGAAAATCTTTCCTTGGAAATATTTTTGCTGCATTCCGATAAGGAGCTGGCTGGTATCCCTTCTTCTGTTGGTTCATTCGGTCTTGTTTCTTGTCCTTCCAAGACTTGGGAAATTTTGTCCCCTGTTTGTATTGGTCATAATACATCCAGGATTTTCCGAATACTTCACTCAAGGACATGGGATTATCAAATTCGATTCTTTCCTTGTAGGAATGTGGTAAATAGGTTAGGAACCGCTGGATTTTCACTTTATCCTCCCGGATATAAGGTACGAACCTTAGTAATTCCAGGAATTTGTTTATCATATCTTCCATAGCCATTTGACCAAGTCGTAGCTCATAAAATTCTTTGGTTTTTCTTTCATAGTAACTTTCAGATAGGTACTATTTCTTAAAGTATTTCTTAAAGTCTGTCCATTCCATCTGTTTCTCTTTTAGGCCCTTGGCCAATTTCAGATCTTGCCACCAAATGTCAGCTTTTCCTTTCAGATTATAGATGGCCATTCTGACCTTCATATTGCTGGAATAGTTGTATATTTGGAAATACTTCTTGATGTCTAATAACCATGCTTCAACTTCCTCTCCTGTTCTAGATTCCCCGTCAAAGGTAGATGGTTTGATTTTCTTAAATTCACCCTCAAGGTGATCCACCTGTTTCCTTTTTCTGTGTGCTTTTGTTTTATCTTCAGCTAAAGGTGTACCTTCAGATGTGATGTCCCCTTTTTTTGCTTTAGAACCATAATTCTTGGAGGCCCTTTTACTAACCTCTTCTTCATGGTTATCATCCTTTGGGATTTTCTTTGTCACTATACTACGCAGCAGGACTTCATTTATTTCCTACTGTTCCTATTGTGCCTTCTTCAGTTTCTCATTGTCTGCTTTGAAAACTTGCATCTCAACAATGAGATTCCTCATCATTTCTGTAACTTCAGTAGGTGAGCTTACGTCACTATTCTGTCTCAAATCTTCAAGAGGTCCTTGTGCAGGATTCCCCTCAAGTCTGATTTCTGCATCATCCTGGGTTGCCATGATTAACACAAAACAGAAAAGAGTTTTTTGTTTGTAACAGTAATGGTTTGTTAGTTTTACATAGACATAAATACGTGCTAAGTAATTAATTTGGCCCTCTTCAAGGTCCAAGTGTTGTAACCTTTGCTCTGATACCATATGTAATGTACCTCAAATTTGTCATAATTTTTTTTTCTCTTCTTAGGGACATTAATCTTCAATTCCTTAAACATACTTATAATTAAAATAAAATAGCCTTTTATCTCCATTGTTAAATTCTGATAGGTTTGCTAAAGTTATGAATGTCAACAATGACATTACTATCGAGTCTTACACCCATTGAACAGAGTTTCCTAAATAGGCAGATCCCACAATCTAACATTTTTCTTTCAATTTTAAGTCATGCTAACATTCATATGTAGATATATGTCTATACATTGTATTAACTTAGAACTATATTAGGCTTAGGACTTAGGGTCCTAAACTCTCTTCTAATAACACACTTCCATACTTGCGCGCAAGGTTAAACTCAAAAGACTATACAAATAAAACTCATATATCATACATAACATATTGGGGGACGAGGTTATACACCTTGGCAAAGTGTTGGTTTAACATAAGGTGTTTGACATTTCTTTATATGGCCAAAGTCATAAAAAATTATTCTCGGTAATTTGTTGCTTGGGTAAAGACCTTCCAGTCAGTACACAACATAACAACTTTTTGGTTAGAAAAACCCTATGATAACAATTCGTTAACTCTACCTAATCTAAATGATGTCTAAACTAAACGAGGTTCTAACTGGACTGTTAGTAGTTGGAGGTTAATAGTTTCCATATTGAGAATTATGAGGGATCTACCCTTTACCTGGTAACCCATTAAATGTGAAAGGAAAGTTTATGTAAGTCGAAATTTAAACCTCTGACCTGACCATTAATGGAGGCATTGGGTATGTGAAAAACGAGGCCATCACATGTCCCTCCATCCAACACGAATGCACCAACTTAGTTCCATCACATGGCCCACGCCTCCCATTGTACCATCAACATTCACTCTACGTGGTGTGAGTGCTTTAGGGTTACAATAGTTTTACTTTTTTCATTCTTGTGAAGTTATTCTGAAGTTGGCTCTGCGTTTTTCTCTTTGTTTTCTTGGCATGGGGAAATGGCGGCTTGGAGAGCCTCCCTGGACTTTTCTCACTAATGGTAAGTGGCTTCCCTATCGTTTTACTTTATACTCAATCTTTCTTCAAGGTCTTTGGCATTCTTCTCTTTGTGTTTCCTTTCCATCGAGTTCACACAGTTATCGTTTTTGCATGTCATTTTCTCTTAGGGTTAGTCGTCTCCTACATTCCTTCATTTATTTATGCACCATTACTTGGTGTTGAGTCTCTTTGAGACTTCACTGGAACTATAGCCCAGAAGTCAATCGGTAGGTTAGGAACCATGATGTGACTGTATATTATAATTATCCAAGTTAGGGCAATTCCATTCGACAGGTTTTGAATAATGTTTTTCTGTCTTGGTTGATATCTTGTATTGAGTTTTAGTTGGGTCCTTCATTCCCCAACTACTAGATGATTCTTGTAACTGTAAGTTTGCCTCATAGAATGATTTTCGAAATTTCATTCGGCATAGCCATATATAAATAGGCGTTTGGGAACTCTATGAATTGAACCAATTTTGTTATAGGAATATGTTATGTATCCTGCGTTGTATTTAAAATTGGGACATATTTTTCATTCCAAGTCTCTTAATGTCTGTGCGTGTGTCAAAGGCCATTCGATTCTGGTAAACTCGGCATGGATGTTGACTCTGTGTTTTCCTTTTCTTTAATTAAACTTTTCTCAGTCGATGCTAGATAGACTTTAATGGTGTTATTTGACCTGTGGATTTTAAATTCAAGGTTTTCAATTTAATATATATATTCAACCTTTTCTCATTATACAAATCATGTAATTTGGACTTCACTGTAAATCTCGTCTGTCTATTTCTTTCTGAAGTGTTTCAATTTTTGTTTGATTTGGTACTCAATGCTAATGATGGGACCTTGTGATCGCGAGGGTACCCATCAGGGATTCTTGGACCCCTCTTCCCCTTCGGTCTGGGACGTTACTCAACCCAACGCAACAGGGAATGGATATTCGATTTCTCAATCGTAAATTAAGTGAGACTCTGCATAACTCTTCCTGTTACTAATCTTTTTATTTTAAGTTATATTCGTCTTGGTTCTGTTGAACAATATTAATGGTGTCTTGTGAACTCTTGTGCAGGGATTTCGTCCATGCGAGAGTTGTGGATGCTGATCCTTACCACACACATAAAAGGTATTTGGGTTCCCTCTCTCCCCTCTCAAGGAGTGCCCTAGGTGGCTAAGGATCAATAAGATTTAAACTTAAAAGTTATCCCTATGGGTGAAGATTTGTTGTATTTAATGATAGTTGATTCTTTATCTATGTAACTTACTTTTATGGTAGAGTAAGAGGATCAAATATTAATAATGTATATTCGTAAGACTAATGTATATCGAACATTGCTATATCATTATTCAAAAATAAGTTGATTGATATGGGAATACAAACATATCCTTTTGAATCCTAGCCTGTTCTTCAAACCTTTCTGGAATGAATAATATTGCGAACAATAATTTTGTTTTGACCCCTTTCGGTTTATTTTGGATCTTGTAAATGAATTCAATTGCTCCCATATTTATTCCTGTGGCCTTATTTTCAAAGCTTTATTACAGTAAATCTTAGGCATATAGAATGGAAGGGTTCTGGACGAATATCCTTTATTTCTTTTGATCACTACTGTAATCGTTTTATTCAGAATTGTAAAATGGCAGTTTGAGTCGACCGTTTTCTTTCCGAATTGTATTGAGTCTATGCAATAGATCATTAAAAGGGTTTGAGATTTAGCAGTGTAGTAAAAAATGTATGTGTAACTTAAAAATATGACTCTGTAATTATCTCCATGATGCTCCCTAAATATATAAGGCCATTCCTTTGGTACTTTATT
>JZKD02S1679872.1:55407-66739 GCA_000966675.3 Picea glauca | reverse complement strand
TTAATGGAGAAATTAGAAGTGGGTTAACCCTAAAATAAGGAAAGTGGGCAAAGTGACCTAGAAGATGCTTCTAAGGAAGCTACTTGGAGAGTATAAATAAGAGGCAAGGCTCTCTTATTTTATATCACATTTGAGAATATTTAATATCTATAGGTTATTGAGGTAACAAAAGGATATCTAAGACGAATTTTAGAGGGAAGGTGAAGAAAATAAGGCCAGAATTCAAGGGAGGATAAATACTTTTGAGGATGCTTTCTAAGGTATGTTATTTACAGGTCATCTCACCATTTTCACAATAATGTTTTTTTCTAGAATGATTCAAACCGTGAAATTTATAAGACATTGCGGAAACATATCCAAGTATCTGTGGTAAAAAATTTCAGCTTGTGGGTCTTTGTAGTTTTGTATTTACACTCCGTGGAAAATAGGGTTTGTGGCTAGTGTTGAAACTAGTCTAAAATAGGTGTTTCGGGTAAAAACGTCATAACGGGTTCATAACAGATCCAAATTTAGTAAGACAAAATGTGTTGGTTAGAGTACAGTCTGTATTATTCTATGTAACATTTTCAGATCGATTCAAAAAATATTCTGTGTGGGGCACTCTCTAGAATAAGCCATAATTCAACAAGGTATGCCATTTTTGCTATAACTCCTTTTCTGAGAGGTTTCAAGTAGTGACACCTAGAGGAATTGCATAAAACAAACTAAAGAAAATTGTGTACTATTTTCATATCTTTATTCATTACAGGTACATATTTATGATTATTTCAAGTTAGGGTTGTTGACTAATCCCAAACTAGTCATGTGATACTAAAGAAAAGTTTGATGAAAACGCTAGTCTCTTGTTGTGAAATTTAAGGAAGGTTTGTAGGTATGTGATCATATACACCAGGTCTATTACAGAGTTACAAATTATATTTGGATGCTGAAATTGATGAGGGCTTTTGGTTAAGGTACATGTTGGGTACATGGTTGAGACAAGTAGTTGATGAGTTGGCACATACATGAGGTGTATAGTTGATGATGTTGGTACATATTGATGAGTCATAGTTGATGAGTAATTGACACATGATTGGTACACACTTGGTACATGGTTGGATGTACTTGTTTATGGTACAGGTTGATTACAGGTTGTTTGGTACAGGTTGGTGCATGGTTGATGCACTTTTTTATGGTACAGGGTGATTACAGGTCAAGGTACAGGTTGATGCATGGTTGATGCATGGTTCAGGTTTATTGGTACATGTTTACAACGGTATATCTCACAATGATAGTGTGACAATGGTTTCATCATTCTACTTCTACTTCAGGGCGGTTGGATGGGGAAAGGACATGTGGTTGTAGCCACCTTCTGGTTGTAGTCAGAGAACATATGGGCTTGTAGCCTCCTTCTCGTTGTAGCCAGAGAATAGGGGAGTTGGAGCTTCCCTCAGGTTGTATCCTAAGAAACAAGGTGGTTGGAGCCTCCTTCCAGTTGCAGCTAGAAAACAAAGGTAGTTGGTGATTCCAATGAATGCAATTCTTCAAGACATATAAGAAAAAACATTATGTGGTTTTCTCCTGCTTTGGGTTTCCACATAAAACACTGGTGTACTGTGTATGCGTATGATTGTTCATTTGTTCATTTCTTATTTACTCTTCATTTATTGGATGATAATGATACATTGATATAACACTTGGATTATATGGTTAAAAAGGATTAAATTTCTCTATTACTGATTCACCCCCCCTCTCAGTAATAAAAAAAATACTCTTTCAGGTGATCTTGTGGGAGAATAAGGGCCTCTAAGGAATAAGGACCCTTCATTATTGTGTGCCCCTTAGAATCATCGTGAGCGACTGTCAAAGTCTTCCCCCACAACATCGCGGGTCTCTTGAACTAGGTAATCGTTAACCTACAGTTCGAGCCACAACGAGAGTGCTAATAGGTTGTGGCAGGGTTTCTGCCACACCTCTCCCTCAATGTATTTGGTTGTCGTGCATGACCCGTTTAATCCAAATGTGAGACTGGTCAGAAAGATATCATCAGCGTGTATCCATCAACGAATCATGTTAGCAATAACAATCAACATCATTATATCTAATCATATATACATATTTCACATCAACAACATTCAAAGCCTAACAATCCACTCCCTAACTCGATCCAGAGTCCAAGGGATTTTGTCAATGCCTCAAAATCTTCAACATCCAGAGTCCTACAACTTAGGAGAATCCAATTAATAACACATGTATATGTAAATACAACAAAATAACATATCATCAAATCCACAATATCTCATAATCATAATCAAAACAACCAATAGTATAACGACCCTGATCACTTGCAAGCAAGTGTCCTCAAATAATAAGTCCACTGAGTGTGCACAAGAGTGGGATGTTACACACAGGTACGAGACCTCCTAGTTGTCGATTCCGATTCTCATATTTCTTACAAGAGTAAATTATAAAAAATGGTTGGAAATACCACGGGATTAAGTTGGGCTGGGCTTCTTGTCACCATGGTTGTATTATTGAAGGATATTTTTTCTTTTTTACTAATGTTGTCCAAGTTTCATTTGTCTTTGATAAGGTCCTTTATATTCCCATCTTTCGCAATTTGTCTTGATTTGAGGGTTCTAATTGTTCTCTTATCTCATCTTCTTTATCCTGATATACCTAACTCACCTTATGGGTTCTGCATCTTGAATTAGATTTGAGTGAATAAAAGGTTCCTTCCTAACCGAAGCTTGTTGTGTCGTTTCTTTTGAGATGGAGGGTCTTCTTTTAAAGGAGTATCCCTAGATTTCTCTAAATCCACTGGTGTGTCCCTAGTTTCCTCTATATCCACTTTTGGCTCTTCCATGCGAGGATCCAATTTATGTGGATCTCTCTTGGTTATCAATTGATGTTATTCCTTGGCTCCAACCCACTAAGTTGGTTTTCGCTAATGTTTCTTAACTTTCCTTGGCCCTTTTGATAATTTTTTTTTCTAAATTACATGTTTAAAAGAAAGATATACAATAGAAAAAAACATGTTCATCATCAAGATTTTGCATTCAAGAGTAGTTTTCTCCTTTCATAATTATTGTTGCTAGAAACCCTTTTGTTGAAGTCCATTTCCACACACACGTGAGCATATGTAGTGGTGCTCCATTTCTTTGTTTAATAAATTCTATGATAGTATCTTCCAAGGGAGTTTTCAATGGTTTGAAGAGAGTAGGAACCCAAAAATGAAAAGGCATATTCAAAAGTCTAACTTACATAGGATCCAAGGAAAGGGAATCTCAAAATGGGTTGAAGGAAGGAGTCCAAGGTTTTATACATAATCTAGAGTTTACTCAAAATGAGGGTCCATAGTTTAAAACCAAATCCTTTTCTTCAGTAAGATAAAACTCAACAATGATTAATGCATTTTCACATGGGTAAATAAAAGCCTCCTCTTTTAAAGTAGTTTCCATGAGTCCAAAATCCATTTGTGCAAATCTATTAAACAAGGCTAGAGGTCATTGAAATGACAAATAATACTATTGGTACAATAGTGTTTAAATCCCCTTAATCCAACACTTAGGTATCTTGTTATCTAGTGATTTCCTTTCTAAAAATATGATTAGTAGCTCACAAAACAAAAATACATTGTTGGAATATTAAACTCAAATAAAGATAGTGAAAGAAAAATTGGACACCAAATCATGCACTGTTATAACATCCTTTGACACCACATATTCTTATGACTTATTTTCCTCAACTACATCCCTTTCCCTACTTGCAGGATCATTTCCCACCTTTTCCTCCTCAAAAATACTTTAAAAAACCTCAATTTGATTGATGTATGTAACTGCCCTTAAAGAATATTGTGTATGTAGATTGGTTTCCAGTTAGAAACCTGTGTACATGTTATTTTGGCTCAACAAATAATAATTACTACTTTTTGAGAGAATTTGACGGGTTCCTCAGGTTCCTGACCTCTTGTATCCCATCCATAACTACTCCAACTGTAAAAAGTGAGTATAAATTAGAGCCTTGGGGTGGAGGAAAAACATAATAGAGAAATGCATTCTTATGCTAGCATTTTTAATTTAATCCCCTTTTCTCCTTGCATATGAGATTGTCTCTTCCATATGGAAACCCTTGTTTTTAGAAGCTGTGTTCTCCCTATCTTGTCAGAAGGAATCCATAACCTTCTTTGGACCTACTTGAGCACAAAGTATTCGAGGTATCGTTGATCATCTATGGCCTTGGGTGGAGGAACTTGGAGTCACGTTTCGGGGCCGTGTTGCAACGGTTTTAGGTTTTAACCAAAATTTTCTACTGTTCATAGTAAAAGATATCTCATTCTCATCCAATTTCATATGTTGATTCAAGATTTTAGTATATTTTACAACTCCTAATTTGAATCTATTATGCAAATTGTGATGTTCATTCTTTAGTTGATTATCAGATAAAGTTACCTATTTGCAATTGCTTGTCCCTTTGTGTGTAGGATATTTCAAAGGATTGTTGTAGAAGAGCGTTGGAGCAAAAGTCTTCACGTGGGATTGACATCAAATGTCAAAATCCATGTTTTTTCTCTTATATCTCCCTTGAAAGTTAGTTATTTCAAAGTAGTTATTCTTAATTGACTACTTGATTTGAGTTTGAGAGTGGTCTTTTAGTGTATCACTCTGTTGTGGCCCTTACCCATAGCTATAGGAAATTGTTTTTTGTAACATAATTGGCAACTCCACTAGGGAATCTCCCTTTTTGGGTCATTAGGGGTGCTTGTGGTTTGCATTTATTTTGAATATTTTTCTGTGTCTTTGACCATTATTTAGAATTCTCTTAATTTTTGTAATCCTTCCTAATTCTTCCATGCCCTTTCCTCTCAAGTTTGAGGGGTATTCACTGGGTGTACAAATGTTTATTTGATTACAAAAACATACATATGCGTCTTTCCTTGAACACAATCACGTACATATGATAGATGTAAGTGTGATAGTCACGTACATTTTCTAGGGTTGAGTTTTTCTCTTCTTCTTAGATCACTGGAAGTTGGGTTGTGGTACTATAGGGTTTTCCTGGATCCTGTGAGTCATTCTTGGATTTCTTTTTTGGTTTCTATTTCTTTTTTGGCTTTCTTTTGATCTCTCTACTGCATTTTGTGTTTTGGGATTTAAACCTAATTTTTCTAAGTGTGTATGCTCCTTCCTTTGAAAATAAACACATACATACACTACCCTTATATAGTAGTTAAGCACGCACATACATGGTTAAAAACGTGTAAGTGTTGGGTCATATACGAGCCTTGTACAAGGCCAAAGTGCATACATACTCTCTTTGTACAAGGGAGATATCTATACATACTCTCTATATAGAAGTAAAGGCATGTACATAGCTCATAATTTCTTCCTAAAGTGATCCAGGGCATGCACATAATCTTATATATGCAACCTCTAGTGGATACAATCGCGTATACCTCCAAAAAAGTGACTTTTTAAATTATTTTTCATCCTTTTGGAGTCTTGTTATGGCTTGTTCAGGGGTATATTTTGAGGAGTTCGGTCCCATAATTTTTTGTGGCCTATAGGAGGTTTTTAAGGGATTAAATTTGAATGGAAAACAATTTCTTTTATCCATATTTGTCTCCCTTTTATCCCTTTGATGCATCACTATAAGACTATTTTTTTTCTTAGGATCTTGGTTTCCTAGTCGCAATTGTAGTCATTTTCAAAACTTGTGTTTGTATTTGAGTTTGAGACTTTTCTTTTGTGATTTCCTTGGATTTTTAAAACACAAAAAACAAAATTTTCTTTCTTTTATCCCTTTTTTCTAGTTTTTTCTTTGGTAGAAAGAATAAGAAAACTAAAAAACCTAGTTTGCTTCTAGTTAGGTTTGTTTCTTCCTGTTGCTTTGTTTTGCTTCATATTCGAAAAAGAAAAGGATATTAGAATTTTTTTTTTATTCTCATACTAAAATCATTTCAAAGGAAAAATAACAAATAACATTCTTGTGTTTTCTTCTTTTTCTTTTCTCAAAAGGTTGCATTGTGCATTTTGCATCAGAAAGAGAAAATATTGCATTTCAAGGTTTGAAATTTTGTTCATGCATTTTACTTTTTTGAAACTATTTTTCAATGAAGAATTAGTGTAAAAGTTTTATTTTCCAATGTTCTTATAATTTTCATTTTTAAAGAGTCTCAGACAACATCAGTTTCATTTTTGTACACTTTTAGTAAAGAGCAGTTGCTAAAAATGAAGACTAAATTTAAAATGTACTAGAATTTGTTTCTAGGGTTCACAACGAAGTTTAGGGTTAGGGACTTGGATTAGGATTGGAGAGGTAAATATCCAAGGATGATAAAAAAACATAGGAGTCTGATATAGGGAGATTTAAATCCAATTTTTGTATAAGTATAGCCACGAGCCTCCTCTAACACAATAGTTAAACACAAGGTCACGTGAAGGAGAGTCAAGGATATTAAACCTCCAAATCTTGACTAAGCGTAGTGCAAAGATAATTTTTGGGGATTTATCTAGTTTCCTTACCTCCGTGAGAGGTGGAACTTTTGAAGCTTCATTCTTTGTTACCCTTCCCATACGTTCAATCCCGACTGTCTTCTGTACCCCCCAGATGTTGACTACGAGTTGGTATCCTTAGTTTCTTTTCCTAGGTATATCAAAGGTGACTACGAGGGGTTTCTTGTGGTACCTAAGGCAGATGTCGTATCATGCTATTAGTACCCTTATATGGTTCTCTGTGAAGCAAGGGTTACTTTCACCGGATAGGGTTGGTAAGTAAAAGTTGGGGTAACTACTTCTCACTTCTTTGGTCATCGGTCTTAAGAATTGATCAACCCGTGCTGGTATTCGAAAGGTCCCTTTCCACTTTTTTATTTCTTTGGACTTAGAAATTTATCCACCTGGGATGAAGTTTTGAATAAGTTGTTTGTTTGCGATTTTTCTCTTGGGAATTTTTAGTGGAGTGTTTATTTGTATAGTTATCCTTAGGTTGTGTCTATATCACCATTCTTGGATCATTGAATCAAGGCAGTCGACCAACCCCTCCACTGGTTATAAAGGACCTATAGTATTTCTCTTGAAAGTGTGGATTTGCCTCTTAGAAGGTATGGGTTTTTATACCATTGGTTCACCAGAATCATTGTGTGAGACTTTTTTGGACATGAATAATCCTCCAAGGGATGAACCTGTGCATAAGAAAAATATGGCCAAAGTTCTTGAGGGTAACAACCAAGGGACCCCTTCTAAATGGGGTTCTTATTCTTTTTTGTTCTTTGGAAATGTTGGTTCCCCCTTGATGGCCACTTTGAACATTGATGGGTTGAATGTTGGGATACTGTTTTAGTTGTGAACAATTTCAAATGTCCTGAATTCTCTTGATTCTTCTAAAATAAGCACCTTATGTCATGGGAATTATATGGATCTTGATCCTTTACCTTCTTCATTTGTAAAGTCCACTCCTTCTCCTTCTCCCTCTTCTGGTGAAATTCCTGCTACTAGTAAAAATAATTATAAAAGGAATAGGAAGAGGAAGTAAGAAGAAGAAGTCACCAAGATATGCAAGTGATGTTGGGAACCAATCACCAACCTTTTCTAGTCATGCTAGGGGAAATAAACTGGCCTCTGCAAGTCATGTTGGGGGCATAAGTCCAGTCATTGCAAGTCATATTGGGGGCACACATCTAGTCACTATGAGTCATACTGAAAATATTTCACCAACCTCTGTGAGTCATGTTCGAGATATGTCAATGGCCTCTTCGAGTCATGTTGAATATAAGAAACCAACCACTTCTAGTCATGTTGGAAGCACAAGTCCAGTCACTGCTAGTCATACTGGCATTGATTATCCATCCTCTGCTAGTCATGTTGGGGACAGGTCACCAACCTCTTCTAGTCACGTTGGATACCATTTAACAACCTATGCAAGTCATGTTGGAATCACGAGTCTAATCACTGCTAGTCATATTGGCATTGGATCACCAACCTCTGTGAGTCATGTTAGAGAGTAGAAATAAAATTTTGTTAGTCATATTAGGAACGTGAAATCAAGCCTTGCTAGTCATGTTAGAGTTATGTCAAAAACATTTGTGAGTCATGTTGAATACAAACAACCAACCATTGCAAGTCATGATGGGGGTACAATTCTAGTAACTTCTAGTCATACTAGATAAACGTCACCAACCTATGCAAGTCATGTTGGAGATCAACACCTAGCCACTGCAAGTCATGCTGGGGGAACTGATATTGTTGAGAAACCTAGATGAATATGATGCAAACCTAAGTTCTCTTATAATATTTGCAAGGGAGACCACCGTACTCATTTATGCCCTATTATTGACATGGTACAAAGAGAGTGGTCCTTTTCTAAAGGCCCTTCTAGTTCTGATTCATATTCAATTTCCCAACAATATATTCAATCATTGGTTGATGAAGTGGTCATGTCGATGCAATATTCATTCGATACCACTATCTTTTTGGGGGGTGATGCATTGCTTGACCATGTTGTATCACATCCTATTCAACCAATAGTTGAGGAAGTGGTCATGCTGATGTAATCTTCGACTGATCCCACTCTTTTTTCGAGGAGTGATGCATATTTCAACTATGTCTTTAGCATTTCCAGTTTAGTACCTTCTCAACATGGGGGAAATCTACTCTTTTCAAGTATGCTCCCTCCAAGTCTTCGGATGGTTTCCTTTCATTGGAATGTTCTTGTTTAGTTCTGTCTTCCTTCTTCTACACTTTTCCTGATAAGGGATAAATTTAATTCAATGGGTATTTACCAATGTATTGCAAATGAAGGATCCACTACAAGTATTTTATCCTCCTCGAATTGGAAATATTTGGGTTCTCCCAAGATTGTCTCAACTACTAGTGAGTTTTTGGATTTCGATAGAAGACCTAGTGAATGTTTGGGGATTCTTCCTCAATTTCCTATCATGTTAGGTGGAAATATTGTCCTAGTCGATCTGTTAGTGATGTGAGGACCTTTATATTTCAATATGCTTCTTGGCCATGATCATGTGTATGATATGAAGGCTGTAGTGACTACGCTCTTTTGTGTGATGCATTTCCCTCACAATGGAAGCATTATCACTATTGATCAACTTTCATCTGATTATCACCATCCTAGTTTGAATTTAGCTCAGGTTTCCCCTTTGTGTTTTCTTAGTGTTCAAGTATACTCTTCCCCATCATAGGTGAATTATGTGGCATAATATCCTCAGTGTCCAATTGCTTCTGAGAAAGGATATTTACACTCATGTTTTCCTTCTCGAGACAAGGCATTGACAATTTATCATGTATTTTATCCAATGGGGGAAAGTGAGCTCTTGCTTTCCCCTTTTGTCCCACATGATTTTGTGTTTCCTGTTGAGTTTAATATTATTGTTTGTGAGACCTCGAGCCCTGATATTTGTGTGTTGTCAAGCCACAATTTCATGGATTTTGAATTTCCTTCATATGAGGCTATCCTTGAAGCTATGATTATGGATTTTTGACCTCTTCCTGAACTGAAAACTTTACAGGTTTGTTACTAATGAAACCCTTGGCATGATCCTTGCACTGGGATCTTCCTAGAGAAATATGTCTATGCATTAGCCAAAATGTTGTGTGTTTCTTTGTATAAATTGTACTTTTAGGGTTTCTTGTTTTCAAGTTTCATATCCCATAACACTTATTTTTATGAGAGGTTTCTATATTGGAGTTATTAACTTCTGGGTGAGTTTTTTTGGTCTTATATGTAAGACTTTGAAGACATTTTTATTTGGTAACGTTTATTCCATGTTGATCCATTCTAATAGGTAATGATATCGAAACTCGAATATAGGTTAGATTTCCCCCTTCATGCATTTTTTCATTATCCATTTCTTGTTACATTTTACCTTAGGATCGACCCCACTGAGTTGTGACACAAAAACTTCTTTGGTGTTTATAAGTGTTTTAATTCATGTGGTAGAGCCTACCGTTCATTCATGGGTTCCCTAATTAGAACCTTGTTCACAGTTTGGCACCCATGCTAAAATGTTTTCATAGGCTCAAGGGCCCTTTTTAGTCTTTCCATGAATTATCATTAAAGCCTCATATAGTCTTCGCAATCGTTTTCTAGCCAATACCGGTGGAGATCCCTTATTTATGTGTTAAGTTGTAATATTGCATTGCATTCCATTGTTTTTTCTTTTGATCCTAATTCTGACTTCAAATTGTTGTTGTTTATCCTTTTATGCATTCTCATTAGTTTCTAGCCATGCATATTTTTCCTTTGTGACTCAACACATTTTATCCCTATAGGAAACAACCCCCGAGCATCCATGCCCTGCACATGTTTTGTTGCATTACGAATAGGCATGTTCCTTGCACATCGAACTAGTCTGCGCTCCCATGATGATCATTTCCTCCATTTTAACATATCATTCTTGTATTCCTTTTCAGGCTTTATAATAGGAGAAAGACAAAAAAATTAAAAAACAAAAAATGAAGGATGGGAAAAAGTCTTGTTTTCTAGATGGCAACTACTTGTATCTCCCTTGAACAATATAACACAATATGATGAGTGTTTATCTCACTATCTTGGTTTTAGTATGGATTTAGGTGGAATTTCCTCATTTTTTATCACAATTTCTTCTGGTTGGTTATTCTTCCAGTCATATGGAGTGTTTGTTGACACCTCCTATGCCCTAGATGTATCCCAATTCGTAGTATTTTCTTCCCAAGTCACATTTTTTGTCGTATTTCTATTCAAGGGAAGTCATCCTGTGTCAGCCACTCTGCTGAACTTTTATCTTTCCAAGTCGTCCTTCCCTTTTATCAAATACTTCTCCGTTTTGCAAGCATATCTTTATCTAACTTGTGCTAGTATAGAAGGTACCCATTGAATTCATGTTGGTGGGTGTGCTCTCATAGGCTATGATCCATTTATCTTAAAGTATGACCTAGATTTTTACCCTAGGCCTATTTACATCATTGATGGGTAACTTGGCACTTAGTAGATGACAATCATAATTAGTCATTGACTAAGTTGTTTCCCCTATGTTTGACATCAAAAACCATTATCACACATAGGGATTTGTGTGGAACCTTGGTTTCCATTTGAAGCCATTGGTGGATTACTCATATTTTTTAGTAGTATTCATCATTGGGTACTATTCAAAGAGTCTTTGTCATGTGCTATTCCATCTGGTGCATGCCATATTCATACCTCGGTGTGGTCCTTTCAATATTTTCATCCAATTCCTTCCAAATCTTTGGTCTTCTGCTACTTTGTGTGCTAGATGATGGAGGATGCCTTAATTCCTTCCTTCCAACAGAACTCTCTAACTCTCTCTCTCCCCCCATCCCTCTCCCTCTCTCTACTTTTC
>JZKD02S1679872.1:10855-27592 GCA_000966675.3 Picea glauca | reverse complement strand
CTGTAAAACGCGTAAAACGGAAGAGGGCATGATGGTGCAATTTAGTGGATGGGCGAATGACATTCCATTCCATGGTGTTTGAAATCAACACTCGAAAAGGATAATATAAGCTTTCATAAATCTTGGTTTAATGCGTATTAATGTGAGATCTCCGCAAATCTTGGTTGCTTTCTGAAAGATAGGACCTAACGACTTAATTTAGTTTTTTTATTATAAATAAGGCTCTTTTATTATAAATAACTACAAATAAGGAATGGCCAAATATGAAAAGCGGTCACATAGTTTTCAAAATACAGGGAATTCTCAGTAGAGATGAGGGCGAACGATCGTGTCCTACAAATAACATCCATATTTTCAAGATATACAAATTGACAAGCGGACTTGCGGGCTGGATGAGATTTTATAGAGCATGTACACTTTTTTGATCATGGGTTCTTGGGATGGCGGGCTCAAAATTGGGCCTCTATTACTCCGTGCCTTACAAATAGCACCTAGACTTCCGCGACATACAAATTGAGAAGCAGACTTGCGGGCTCAACATTTCACTTCTATTGTTCCGTGTCCTCCAAACAACAATCTGAGTTCCGCGATATGCAAATTGATAGACGGACTGCAGGGCTAGCGGGCCCATGATTGCGATTGTTTACGGATGGTGATCCCTATGAACTATCTGACATTATCTTAAAACATTATTTTCAATACTATATTATTAATATTAAATATTGATATTGTACAATTTAATTAGACAAAAAAAAGTTTGTACAATATGAAACTGGGAAGCGGTCGGTCAGGCTAGTGATATAAGAGTAAGTGAAATATGAAGACACGAATCTGCCAACGTCCGCGCTAGAAATTTTCCAGAAACTAGAAATACATACTATATATTTACTTTTATAAAGTATGGACATGAGATTTTATAGAGCATGTACGGATCTCGCATTCCATACTTTGCCACTTTTTAGATTGCGGGTTCTCGGGCTGAAGGGCTCAAAAGTAGGCCTCTATTGCTCTGTGTCCTACAAATAGTACCCAGAGTTCCGCGACATACAAATTGACAGGCGTACTTGCATTCTGGCTGAGATTTATAGAGCATGTACAGTTTTTGGATCGCAGTTTCTCGGGCTGGTGGGCTAAAAAACGGGCCTCTATTGTTTCATGCATTACAAATAGCACCCATAATTCTGTGATATACAAATTGACAAGCATAATTGCGGGATGGATGGCTCAACATTGCACTTCTATTGTTTCATGTCCTCCAAGCAACACTCGGAGTTCCACGATATACAAATTGACAGACGAACTCCAGGGCTGACGGGCTCAGGATTGCGATTGTTTGCGGATGGTGATCCTTATCAACTATCTAACATTATCTAAAAACATTATTTTCAATACTAAATTATTAATATTAAGTATTGATATTGTACAATTTAATTAGACAAAAAAGTTATTATATTATTGGTGGCAAGACAATGACATTCTTAAAGAAAACTAATTGAAAAACTTTAAATATTCCATAATATCTACCATGGATTTTACAATATGTAAACACAATATTTAAAAAATAAAAATTTTAACCTATTATTTTAAATAAATAATTCTCTTCTAACAAAGTGAAGAAATAGATAAAATGGGGCTCTATTTCTCTGTGTCCTACAAATAGCACCTAGAATTCTGTGATATACAAATTGACAGATGGACTTGCGGGCTGGTTGGCTCAACATTGCACTTCTAAAAACATTATTTTCAAATGCTAAATTATTAATATTAAATATTGAAATTCTACGATTTAATTACATACAATTATCAATAGAGCATGTACATATATCACATTCCATGCTTGGCCACTTTGTGGATCGCGGGTTCTCGGGCTGGTGTGCTAAAAAATAGGCCTCTATTGTTCTGTGTCCTACAACTATCATCTAGAGTTCCATGATATACAAATTGACAGGCGGACTTGCGAGCTGGTTGAGATTTTATAGAGCATGTACACTTTTTGGATCGTGGGTTCTCGAGCTGGCAGGCTAAAAACAGGCCTCTATTGTTCCGTTCCTTACAAATAGCACCCAAAATTTCTCGATACACAAATTGACAAGCGAACTTGCGGGCTGGCTAGCTCAACATTGTACTTCTATTGAGTTCTGTGATATACAAATTGACAGACGGACTCCAGGGCTGGTGGGCTCCGAGAAATGAGAAATACATACTAAATATGTACTTTTATAAAGTATGGACATGACATTTTATAGAGCATGTACATATCCCTTATTCCATACTTAGCCACTTTTTTGGATTGCAGAATTGCGGGCTCAAATTGGCTAAGGAAACTAAAGCGCTCGGTCAGACTCGTGATGTATACCACGCACACGAGGCATGAGAGTTTGATGGCGCCTACATAGGAACCGACGGCCATAAAATTCACGAACTATGAGCATAGACATGAGACTAAGTATAGAATTATAAATGGATAATAGAGGGGAAGAAAAAAAGGGAGAACAACTAAGTATAGAACAGGAAAAATAAAGGGATGCAAGAACCAACATGAAAGCAAACTGTTACGTAGGAACACATGAAAATAAAATATGGAGTACAAATTTATTTATTTCAAGATAACAGGAAAGAAAATATAATTGACATGAAGACTAGTCAATGTACAGGAAGATATGGAGTGTCCAAGGAGGGAAAAAAAATTAAAAAACAGAGATGTAAACCAGTTCAACAAATACAGACAGAGTAAACAAAAAACTATTGGATATGGAACACGGGTAGAAAAACGCACCTTTGCATGGATTTCTCTACATTCCTGGTTAGGATTTCTTTGCAGTGTCTAGTTTTCTTGTTTGTTTCTATGAACAAAAGCACAAAACAAAATGAACATGAACATAGGTTGACATGTAAAGAAAAATGCAAGTACTATGTACATACACTAAATAAAATAAAATAAGAGGAATAAGGTAACAAATAGTTTTAGAAGAATGTACCTTTTTTTTTTCAAGTTCATTCAAGTTTTTTTGTGTGTGTATATATATATATATATGTGTGTGTGTTTTTTTTCTTTTTTTCGCAAAAAAAAAACTTATGACCAAAAACAATTACAAACCAGGGAAAACTAAATATGTACCTCTATAAAGTATGGACATGAGATTTCATAGAGCATGTACAGATATTACATTCCATACTTGGCCACTTTGTGGATCACGGGTTCTCGGGCTGGCAGGCTAAAAAATAGGCCTTTATTGTTCTGTGTCCTAAAAATTGCACCCAGAATTCTTCGATATACAAATTGACAAGCAGACTTGCGGGTTGGCTGAGATTTTATAGAGAATGTACACTTTTTGGATCGCGGGTTGTCGGGCTAAAAAATAGGCCTTTATTGTTTCGTGCCTTACAAACAACACCCAAAATTCCGCGATATACAAATTGACAAGCAGACTTGTGGGTTGGCTAGCTCAACATTATACTTCTATTAAGTTCAACGATATACAAATTGACAAACGGACTTCAGGGCTGGCGGGCTTTGAGAAACGATCAATACATACTAAATATGTACTTTTATAAAGTATGTACATGACATTTTATAGAGCATGTACATATCTCTTATTCCATACTTAGCCACTTTTTTGGATCATGGACTTGCTAGCTCAAAATTGGGCCTCTATTGTTCTGTGTCCTGCAAATAGCACCCAGAGTTGCACGATATACAAATTTATAAGTGGACTTGCGGGATGGCTGGATCAACATTGCACTTCTATTGTTCTGTGTCCTCCAAACAACATTTATAATTTCACAATATACAATTTGACATACAGACTTCAGGATTGGTGGGCTCAAGATTGAATATGTATTATACATTACATGTAATATGTATCGCGGGTTATCGGGATAAAAATATCCACATTTTGGATTGCGGGTTCTCGGGATGGCGAGCTCAAAATTGGGCCTCTATTGTTCCATGTCCTGCAAACAACACCCAGATTTACGCGATATATAAATTGACAGGTGGACTTGTGCGCTGGCTGGCTCAACATTGCACTTCTATTGTTCTGTGTCCTCCAAACAACACTCGGAGTTCCATGATATACAAATTGACAATCAGACTCCAAGACTCGCAGGCTCAAGATTGAATATGTATTACACATTACATGTAATATTTAATAGATATCACATGTAATATGTACAATATGAAATAGACAAGTGGTCGGTCGGGCTGGCAATATAAAAGTAAGTGGAAATCTGAACATGTGTATCTGCCAACTTCCGGACCTAGAAATTTTTTGAGGAACAAGTAATACATACTAAATATGTACTTTTATAAAGTATGGATATGAGATTTTATAGAGTATGTATGGATCCCTCATTCCATACTTAACCACTTTTTGGATCGTAGGTTCTCAGGCTGGCGGGCTCAAAATTGGGCCTCTATTGTTTTGTTTCCTACAAATAGCACCCATAGTTCCACGATATACAAATTGATAGGTGGACTACTTCTATTGTTACATGTCCTCCAAGCAGCACTGGGAGTTTTGCGATATACAAATTGACAGACAGACTGCAGGACTGGCAGGCTCAAGATTGCGATTGTCTACATGTATAACATATAACATATATGTTATATATCTAACATTATTTAAAAACATGGCGGGCTCAATATTGAATATGTATTATACATTACATGTAATATGTAATACATATTACATGTAATATGTACAATATGAAACGGGCAAGCAGTCAGTCGGGATGGCGATATAAAAGTAAGTGGAAATCTGAACACGTGTATCTGCCAACTTCTGGACCTAGAAATTTTTTGAGGAATGAGTAATACATACTAAATATGTACTTTTATAAAGTATGGATATGAGATTTTATAGAGCATCTACGGATCCCTCATTCCATACTTAGCCACTTTTTGGATCGCGAGTTCTCGGGCTGGCGGGCTCAAAATTGGGCCTCTATTGTTCCGTGTCCTACAAATAGCACCCAGAGTTCCGCGATATACAAATTGACAGATGGACTTGAGGATTGGCTCGCTCAACATTGCACTTCTATTGTTCCATGTCCTCCAAGAAACACTCAGAGTTCTGCGATATACAAATTGACAGACAGACTCCAGGACTGGCGGGCTCAAGATTGCGATTGTCTACATATATAACATATAACATGTATGTTATATGTCTAACATTATCTAAAAACATTATTTTAAAGTACTAAATTATTAATATTAAATATTGATATTGTACAATTTAATTACATAAAATTATCAAATGAGTTGCAAGATTCGAGTCCGAGTCTAATTGTAGATCACCGAAGTTTCGGGCGCAAGCTGTATACCGTGCATACGGGGCATGGGAGCTAGATGGTGCCCACAAAGGAACCTACGGCCATAAAATTCGTGAACTATGAAAACGAACGGTGGTCAGTTGGACTCGTGATGTAGATATACATATGGACATGAAATCTACCACTCCACTGTCTGGGAATCCACGAGAATAGACATGGATTACCCATGTTTTGGATGGAATATGTACACTCGGAACACAGGGAATGAGAGTTTGATAACGCGTAGTCGGGAACCCACGGGCATAAAATTGGCTAAGGAAAAAAAATCACTCAGTCGAACTCGTGATGTCAAGAGATAGATGGATATACAAATTGTGAGTTTGATAAAGAGTGAGGCTTGGGAGTTTGAGGAGCCCGGGGTCGAATTGTAGATAACTGGAGTTTTGGATGCAATATGTTATTCAAACATGGGGCATGGGAGTTTAATAATGCATTGGGGGTGAACCCACGACCATAAAATTGTTTAACTGTTGAGACGAATGGGGAAAAATATCAACAGATTCTTTGAAATATCAACAAATGCTGGAAAAACTGAGTCACACGATTTCAGTCTGGATCAAATTATAGATCACCGAAGTTTCAGACGTAATATGTATACCACGCACACGGGGCTGAGAGTTCAATGGCGCCTACGCAGGAACCGACGACCATTAAATTTGCGAACTATGAAAATGAACTGCGGTCAGTCGGACTCGTGATGTAAATATATAGATGGACATGAAATATGTCACTCCACCATCCTTGGAACCTGCAATCATAGACATGGGACTAAGTATATAATAAAAAATGGATAATAGAGCGGAAGGGAAAAAGGGGAGAATGAGTAAGTATAGAACATGAAAAAGAAAGGAAGGTAAGAACCGACATGGAAGCAAATTGTTACGTAGGAACACATGAAAAGAAAATATGGAGTACACATTTATTTATTTCAAGATAGCAGAACAAAAAATATAATTGGCACGAATACAAGTCAATGTACAGGAATATATCGAGTGTCCAAGGAGGAAAAAAAAACAAAAAAAAACAGAGCTGCAAACCAGTTCAACAAATATAGACAGAGTAAATGAAAAACTATTGGCTATGGAACACAGGTAGAAAAACACACATTTGCATGGATTCCTCTACATTCCTGGTTAGGAGTTCTTTGCGGTGTCTAGTTTTCCTGTTTGTTTCTATGAACAAAAACACAAAACAAAATGGATATGAACATAAGTTAACATGTAAAGAAAAAGGCAAGTACTATGTACATATACTAAATAAAATAGAATATGATGAATAGAGTAACAGATAGTTTTAGAAGAATGTACCTTTTTTTTTTTTAATTTCATTCAAGTTTCTGTATATATATATATATATAAATATATATTGCAAAACAAATGTGTGACCAAAAGTAATTACAAACTAGGGAAAACTAAGAAGTTGGATATCTCGATTTTCTGCAAGAAGATAGACATATATGGTTTGAAGCATACAAATATGATTCTGCAATATGTGTAATGTATATTTCATAATTCTAGTGCAACACCAACTGTGTAGTGTCTAGACCAGTATGTGTACAAATCAGAGAAAACTAAGAAGCTGGACAATTTNTTTGTTTTTTTTTTTTTGTTTTTTTTTTGCAACAAGCTATACAGATATGCTTTGAAACATAGAAATATGACTTTGAAATATGTTTGATGTATATCTCATAATTCAAGTGCAATACCAATTTTATCATGATCAGACCAATATGTGTCTAAGATAAACATACTGTATTGAGGAATGGACACATTTGACTACACATGGTCAATAAGTGTGTTTTGCAGATGGCTTGTGTTGTTCAAAAGAAAGTGAAGACTATATTTGCACATGTAGTTTTCCAATTCTATTGTTCTGGCATTATTTTGTAGCATGTCAATATTGAAGTCTCCTACAAGCACAATTGGTCCGTTTAGATGGAAATGGCCTAATGCATTGGAAATAACATTTACTATGCTGCAGAATGTTGCATGGGGAGCAGCATACAGATTCAGTATTGCAATTTCTATTCCATGGAAAAATATTTTTGCAAGCACCACCTCAACATTCTTTTCTTCGAAATGTATATGGTCCAAAATTGGTACATGTTTTTTCACCAATATCATAACCCCATGTGTAATGTAACTTGATATGCAATTGTGATTTGAGAATTATTTGTTTTGCATGCATAATGCCATGTATGTTTCCTGCAAGCACAAAATATCGGATTGCATTGTATCATAGTCATTGAGTATATCATCCATGTGTGCATGTAAGATGCATGTGTTAAGCGAGAGAATTGATACAGATGCCTTTGTTTGTATGAATTTGTAATCATACCGCAGTTTCCATTTTGCGGTGGTCCTTAGTTGTTCCATTTCAATATCAACTTTCTGTTTGACTTTAAAGTTATCTTTTGTAAGAGGACTTAGTAAATACAAGGAGTCTATGCTTCTGACATGGGACAATGCTGTGTATACAAGTCCATGTATATGAATTCCAGCAGGCTGAAATGCAACATTATCAAGTGTTAGTCCTTGTGATCTGTGGACTATATGTGCACATCCAAGTTTAATGGGAAACTGTTTTCGAATTTTCAGTCAAACTGTCTTTTTTGATGTCGATATTGGCTTTGATATTCACAATATAGGTGTCCAATCACTTGCAGTGTTTGAATTATATAAATAATCCAACTTGATTGTTTGTCTCTTGCCTATATGTGGTTCATGGAACTTAATCCAAAGGACATCAAGTTTTTTTGTTTTCGTATAGCCTTTGAGTATTCCATCTGCACCATTGACCATGCCATCTTGTGAATCATAGTTGCAGGCATATATTTCAACCAACATTTCTAATTTCAGGACAAGCTGCAAAGGTAAAGTGGTTGTATATTCATGACATGACACATTTCCATGGTTGTCTTCTTCCAGGGCAATTGAATTGATGATGATATCATCGCCAGGCATGAGCGATAGCATATGCCTGTTATGCATTGCAACATCCTTATTTGTGTAGAACAGGTAAGGGAACGTTGGGTCTATTGGTGTAGGCCAAAAACACATCGAATTGATATATGTTAAGTTATCATATGTTTAGTTGTTTGTCCACATTCTATTTAGAATTTCAATGAATGTTTCATTTGTCTAGCGCATTGTAGTATGCAAGTCAAAGAATTCAATATTGTCTCTCCATAAGTCATGCGTCATTGTTTGCATGTTAACTATAGGTTGTTCAAATATCAAAGAATATTGGATCGATTGTGCCTGGTAAAGATCCCCACAGAATATCACATCAATGTTTCCAAAGTATTTTGTGTGCACATGTTTTATGCTTCTTAGTCAACTATCAATGGAATAAAATAAGCGACCTCTAATCAAATATGCTTCATCTATAAATACAAGTTAGAGTTCATCATAAAGCTTAGACAATGAATCCAACATTTCCTTGATAAGTGGAAGAAGTTGTGACTTGTTAAAAGGCATTAAAAATGTAGAATGGACTGTTGTTCCACCTGCATTATATGCAACTTTTCCTGTGTATGCGACTATTAGGCCCTTTGGTTTCATAGGATCAGAGGAATTGTTTGAATCATAGATTCGTATAAGCATTTGGAACAGTTCTTTCACTGTGAATGTCTTGCATGTTTCTGCTCCACCCATAAGGAACAAGTGCATAGGAGTGTCCATGTTCAAATGTTTTTTGAGCACAATGTCCTTTAGAATTTTTTGTTGTTCTTGATTCAACAAACGTCTTATTCTATGGTATTCATTATTTTCAATTAGGAAAGATGTTTTGTGACTTGAAAACCAAGATTGATACGTTTTTCACTTCCACCTGCTCGAGGACGAGGAAAATCCGCTTGTAAGTCATAGGAATCGCTAGGAGTTCTGGTTGTTTTTCGGTTTGTGAATGTCTCATCAAGACTGTCAGGGTTTTCTAGCTCATTAACTTCAATTTCTAGATCACCCCATGTTGGATTAACATTGTAAGTGAATCTAGCTTCATTGATTTTCACTATAGTCTCAGAGGAAACATACGCAACCTCCCATGTAGAGAAGTTATGTTTTAATGTCTCTTCGTTTTCATCGAACGAAACATATAGCATCAATTTTTCTCTACAATAGTTTTTATAGTCATAATGTTTATTTTATTTATCAAACCGTATCACAGAGGATTTTTTTCTTTTTGATATGGGCATACCATTTTTTTTGTAATGCAATACGAATTCTGCTAAGAATAAATGCCTGATAGGAGATGGACATTGGAGGTAATAATCAATAATAGAGCGACATAGCACGACTTATGAATTGTCGGGCTCTTGTTCTAGAAAAACTGGTGGTTTAAGCACAAATGTGCATTTCTCAAGTGGAGATGTGTTTATGAAGACACATTTTCTTGAACTACAAGTGAGGGGCAGAGAAAGTGCAATGTGAACTGCTTGCTGAGAAGACATTTGTTGAATATTAAGCAATGTATTGCCAAGTGTGCGTATCATTTGTATGGCATCAATATGACTTCTTTCATGTTCTTTGTGTATTCTTCTGAATGCACTTGTCATAGATTTTTCAACTTTTGTCATATACGAGGCACAGTACGATGTTGCAGCATATGCATTGAGCATGTACTACACATCTGTATTTTATTTCCACATAACTGACATGTCCTTGGAGAAACTGTTGTTCCAAATATGGGAAAGTTGTTGTTTAAGGAAAACTGTTGGTTTTTTAAGTGTACATTGTATGGCTTGGATGTACTCATCTTCTGATAGATTTAACGCTATCAATAAGTCATCAAAGCTCATCAGCTTGTCAAACTCTGCTTATTCTAGAAATGCGAACAAGGATTTAGATTTCTCAACAACAACATTGTCCTCTAAACTAAGTGGCTCTATGATTCTTGTATCTCTCATTGGCAGCACAGGAAAGTTGTATCTGCAATGCGAGTTTTTTCATTTTCTACAAGTTCTTGTATGATAATGTCTATGAACTTTGGCAAGTTCTGGATCCAAATGATCAGTGTTGCATGCTATGTATTTGTCCACAAATTTCTCAATATGTGAATTGTTGTCAGCTCCATAGACTGGTGCACCCTCTATCCACAACAGTGTGTGGTCATGTTCATTCCCCCTATTCTGGAATTCAGTCACAAAAAAGTAGTCCGATATTTTTTCGAAAAACGTTTCATCATGGAATATCAATTGTCTCAAAGCATTTATTCTATGTCTATAGTAGCGAGTACATGTCACTGGGTATTTTCTTATGAGGTAGTCAATGTCATTATTTTCCAGTGTATTGGTTTGTTTTTTACATTTCATGTTCCTATGTAGGTCAGATACGACAGCCACCAATGGATCCCAGCAATGCTCTACACTTGTAAATGTGATGAAAAATGTTGGCGGTCCCAATTGCCGGATCATTGCAAAAGTAGTTTTCTTGTTTTGTTGCTAATAGTCAGGAGAGGTGCAAATGTTTTTGAAATCTATGTATCCAATATGAGATTTCATAATTTTTTCTAGGTTTACTTTGTACTTGACACCCTTGGCCAACAACTTTCTTCCTTGTAACTGACCTTTTCTTATTCTGACCCACATCCAAGATAGAACTTGCTCTATTATTATGCGCATTGTTTTGAAAAAAAAAATGTTATGTGATAGGAGAAGTCATCGCTTGAATGTAACAGCTCACATCGGACTATTTTATGATATCTAAATCATTTTGTAATGTCAATGGCACATGGATATCCATAGAAGAGTGTTGGGAAGTTCATTTCCTCAACGAATTTGTCCTTGAATATTCCAAGTGGACGTTTTCCCTCAGCATGTGCAATTTCGACAATCTTGTCTTGCAAGTCACGAATGCACTGTGAATCAGTGAATCCATGCCCCAATGTCTCAACAGATGTTTCATTTTCCGATTCATCACTTGTATCAAATTCACTAGCATTTTCGAGAGTCTCTGCGGAGTTGGCATCCTCTTCTCCAAGAACATTGTTCTAGTTCTCATTTATACAAATGTTTTGTGCTTTGTACAGGGCCCTGGAACATAATTCCTTTAATGCTTTCATAACAGCATGCACATGCACTTTGCCTGTCTAATACACATTTTTGTATCTCAAGCGTCTTTTTAGAGCCACAACAATTGTCATTGTATCACTAATGAATTGTGGCAAGGCTTTTTGCACAACATCTAGCTGAACAAGGACATTAATAATTGATCTTGTTAAGCCCATCTGGTGTTGTTTATGCCCCAGGGCTTGATTTGTGCAAATGCAATTCACAGAGACACAAGTATCTCTTCAAGTTCCGTAAGTGCACTTACATATGGTAGTGGTGTATTACATCTTATTTGGTCAGGGGTTGCAAATCGTGGCAGTTTTCCATTTTCAAGCAATCGTTTGCATGGAAGACAAATTTTTCCATTGGAAAATGTTTTATCATGCACTATCAAGTGGAGGTATTCTGCTTCCAAATCAGGTGTGAAAGATTTACTGTTTTTTGTGAAATTCAATTATTCATAAATACTACATGCAATGGAAGGAGTGTCTTTGATTTTTTTCATGTAGGTATGTCTTGCATCTTTCTTTCATAGGGAAGTATGGGTAGAAAGTGTTTTCTGGTTTTCATTAGTAGTAGTGCATGGTGTTGCTTCTAGCCCATGAAATGTGACAGTTGCATGACCATTGTGGGATATGCGATCGTACATGTTTCTGGTGTGTTGTGCACAAACAAATTTTTTTAGATTGTGATATGTGAGTTTCTCTCTAAAAGGAAGCGTAGCGATGCATTTTTTCTCTCGCACATGACCTTTTTCAAGTTGTGGTAACTTACTCTACATTTCTTGTCCAAGGGCAGGATGACCTAATGACAACTGGGATGAATTTCACTCTGATTCAGGTTGTGATAACTTAGTATACGTTTTTTGTTTAAGTCCTGTATGACCTCATCACAATTGGGACAAATTTCATGCATAACCCTTTTCAAGTTGTGATAACTTAGTCTACGTTTTTTGTTTAAGCCCTGTATGGCCTCATCACAACTGGGACGAATTTCACACATGAATTTTTCCAAGTTGTGATAACTTAGTCTACATTTTTTTTTTAATCTCTGTATGGCCATATCGCAACCGGGAGGAGTTTCATTCTCACTAAAAATCATGCCACGTGTATGCAGATTCGATGCAGTTTGGGTGGCATGGACATTGAACCCTGAACCAATGATATGTCCAAGCAAATGTTGATAATGGATATGTGGTGTATCTTTTTTCAATGAGAGGATGTCAATTGTTCGATCGTAATTTGAATCAATAGAACAAGAATGCACAATGCCATCTGGCAGGGCCGACCAGACTTGGATATTTACTCTGAATATGATAGATATCCATTGCAAACAGAATCTGCAACCCTTCACATTTCATTTTTCATATGGCAGTGCCATGTTTACAAGGTATTCTTGCCAACTTTAAATTGCTGACATATTTTCTAGGAGATATGGCGAAAGGTGTTGATGCAAGAAACTAAAAGCTTGTTGGTTGCTGCCTATAATTGCATTGCAAAAGGACTGTATAGTGTAAATACGCAGCGACTTCACATCGAAATTTGTTGCTACCAAACAACAAATTGCATTGAACAGACTATCTCCATAGCTAGACACAACAATTGTTGCTAGCTGTAAACCATGGTAGTCTATGCGATGCATAATCCGTTTCCACTACGATTCAAGGTATTTGCAAATGAGGGAGAAGTAAATATGAGTTCCTTCAAGCTTGCATATGGACAATTTTCTGTACAGTAGTGGTTCATAATCACCACTGACAACATTGGCATCATGGAACAAGATGCAATATGGATTGTTAGATGCAATTTTGTTGAATAGTAGATATCTTGTTTTTCTTGTCAATGAACATGTTCCAATTGATATATTGAGCCATTTAGACAACCACCGTATACAAAATGTATCTCCCCAAAGTCCCCTCTCATGTGCAAGCAGAATTGGAGATGCAAACAATCGCATCTTTGAAAAATACGTAGCGACATCATGTATTCCATGCAACTGCCGAAGAAAATCAGATTCCAGTTTGTATTCATACGAATCCAATGCCTAAGTGTTGCCATTTTTAAAAAACCCAATAAATAATCTATCAATCCATTGCACAGGTCGGTCGAGGAATAACAGAAATGCAGTAGAACCTGAAATGCATCGAAAAGGCAATCCCCTGCAGCATATAAGAATGCATCCAATCTAAAAAGGCCATTGCTATGAAACACCTCGTCAATGCTGTCATGTATAATGGAGTGTGTATCTATTTCATACAACTCAACATCTATTACTTGTTTCATCTTTTGAATTGTTATTTTGAAGTTGTTTCTTAGCTACTTTCAGTTTGCATGAAAACAAAAAAAAAGGGGAAAAAAAGAATAAAACAAAAAAAGAAGAAGTAAAACATGAAAACTACAAGCACTGAACTATGTACCAATCCCCATATGTATCCTTCAACCTTCTTATTGTCAACTTCAATCCCCCCTAGTTCCCATAGAAGATGACAGGAAAACAAACCCACACTGGAAAGTGAACCAAACAGAAGAAACAATGCAAATAAATAACACCATAAATTTACTGAGCATAAAGACCGATTTGAACCTATTCATGGTGTGGATCCTACAAGCTTCTCAGAGGTAGAAAAATTTCTGCAAAATAGAAAGGACGGGACAAAGGCAATAGCCATGCCTCTACACCCCGACGGATGGTTCCCTCTTCTGATAGTTTCGAACTCGTTTTCGAAAACCCGTCTGCATTGCAATTTTTGAAATAGCTATGGTCATGGTAGCCAAGATATGAAGATGCATGGTTTCCAGGAACATAAATTAAGAGCACAGAGAAATATGGCCTGCAACATAATTTTGAGGCAGAAACTCCCACCATTGAAAAATAACAATGAAACGATGGCACAGAAACTTACTCATCAATGAGGGATGACAAGAGCTGAGACCCAAAACCTGCAAACCACAACAACATGCCCAACAACTTGCAAAGTTGAATAACAACAAACTAGCAGACAACCACGAAGAGGTCCAATTGCAACTGCAGGACCTCAACTTTGAAAAGTTGAATCAAACAAGAACAAAAATCATGGAACGAACCAACGAACAAGCATCAACCACTGAACCAGTGATGTCGGTGGAGAACAATTCTGCAAAATTTCACTGCAAACAACACCATCCAAAAAATGGAATGAAATTGTATTGCAACACATCTGTACAATAAACATTTAAGGTTGCCAGACCTGTTAGGTAAACACTTAAGACTGTCAAAACCGTCGAAGGGTGTAGCCCTCTGCAAACATTTAAGAAAGAATGTAGCGTGGCAGGCATGTTCTCTCGAAGCACGCAAGAATAAAGAAAAAATCACACATAGTAATATGCTAGAGAATGTATTCGAAGGACAAATTTTCATTGGGATAAATTTAGCTAGCAGAAAATGCTAAGCCAAACATTCGAACTAATGCTAGCATTGATCCACCTTCGAGCAATGCATAAGAAAATATATGGCATAAGAAAATATATGATTCAAAAAGATCATATACGATCAAATAGTTTGGATATGCCAACATATATAACATTGTGAATAGCAAAGATGACAATAAGACCTCCAATCCGTTGTCCAATCAGATCATGACATATATGTTACTTTTTATTATATAAAAATCGATGTTTTTAGTTCCCTTGTTTCAACAATAGATAATATGGAAATATTTGTGGTCAAAGGACAAACTAATACGAGGTCAATGAATTATCGATCATTATAGTCCCTCTATACCTACGGTAGGGACTAATAAAAAAAACGAGCTATTAAAACCTCTATACAAACAATATTTATCGCATTCATGAGATAAGAGGTTCATGGCGTCTAGCCATAACCTTTACAGTCTAAACTAACTTTTATTGCGACAAACCCAAATGGAGTATATGGGAATGACGGTTGTCCTTACCTATAAAAGAGACTCCGAAAGCATGAGGCGTAGCAGGTTCAACACCCTGTTCTCCTAAGGTTCTTTCCATAGCTGCAACCTTAGACACTCCTGGAATGTAACAACATTTTCAAGCTCTCTATCGACCAGAGGAAAAACTCCGGAGAAACAAGTGACAAATGAATATGGAAATGCAAACAAAACTGTCTGATGCAAGGGATGACAGATATCAGGCCCCCCACACGGTTGTATGCAGTGGCATTAACGATGAGCCATGTGATACTCTTGAAGTCGACTGATGGAATTAGTTAGTAGACTGAAGGGACTGTCACGTACTTACTATAGTTTTATGAAGATCCAGAGATTTTACCCTTTCTCCAAAAACAAAGAAAATAGGATGACCAGTGTGGTAAGAATTAAGGTTAAAGTTTTCACCACAGTTAAAAATGACTTTTAATATGCAAGTTTATTTTTTAAAATTTAACTATAAACCCTTACCCTAAGGTCACCAGAGATTTCATGTTTCATTTAGAACATGGAGTCTTGTTGAGAAATACCAGGGTGACCCCTTTTGTTCGTTGTGCATAATTAAAGAAACCCTTTTTTGGATAACCTCTTTTTTTTTTTTCTCATGTGAAGAACCTATCCTTATGTTTAACCTAATAATTTATTTTATTTTATTTTTTTATTATGAAATTTTTGGTGTGTTACACATAATCTACTAACACAAATTTAATATTCACCCTTTTGTTGATATTGACTAATATGTGATTAATTTTGTTTTGCATTGATTTTCTACGTGTTTATCTTTTTCTCTCTTATACAACTCTACCTACACAAATTTAATATTAGAACACTTTGTAGGTAGCGAAGTAGAGTGTATTCATTAGATATTTAGCCTCTCATGGATCCCGTTGAAATGGTGATGTACATGTTATGGGCCAATCACTCTCGTCTTAAATTTTATGGCCTTTCTCTTCAGCTGTGGGTCTCCACTTTCTCAACAAATTTAGTAAAATGGTTTGGTTGTTGCTTTGATATCGTATCTTTTTTCCCAACTTCCTTTAAACTAGCTTTGTAAGCTAATTCTTAATTGAACGGTGACTTTAATGGCCAATTTTCCCTCTATTTGCATAAATATCTGTTTTATGCCAATATTACAGATCCGTTGTCCAGATAGATATATTGTTATTTTGGTGGAGATTTTGTTGCTATGTTACTTTAATTTATGTTACAATTTTTTACAGTAAGCATGGAACTTTTTGAGGTTATGATTTCTCTTATTTTTTTCCAATCACTTCTTTAGTTTATTGAATGCTTTACAATATGATACCAAATCTGATTTATTGCACTTAAACTAGATGAAAACATTATTTCTTATTTCTTGATTATACTAATAGATAGTTTTTTCACAATTATTAATAAAAATTGAAAAAGTGTGCAT
>JZKD02S1679872.1:0-10845 GCA_000966675.3 Picea glauca | reverse complement strand
AACACTTTGTAGGTAGCGAAGTAGAGTGTATTCATTAGATATTTAGCCTCTCATGGATCCCGTTGAAATGGTGATGTACATGTTATGGGCCAATCACTCTCGTCTTAAATTTTATGGCCTTTCTCTTCAGCTGTGGGTCTCCACTTTCTCAACAAATTTAGTAAAATGGTTTGGTTGTTGCTTTGATATCGTATCTTTTTTCCCAACTTCCTTTAAACTAGCTTTGTAAGCTAATTCTTAATTGAACGGTGACTTTAATGGCCAATTTTCCCTCTATTTGCATAAATATCTGTTTTATGCCAATATTACAGATCCGTTGTCCAGATAGATATATTGTTATTTTGGTGGAGATTTTGTTGCTATGTTACTTTAATTTATGTTACAATTTTTTACAGTAAGCATGGAACTTTTTGAGGTTATGATTTCTCTTATTTTTTTCCAATCACTTCTTTAGTTTATTGAATGCTTTACAATATGATACCAAATCTGATTTATTGCACTTAAACTAGATGAAAACATTATTTCTTATTTCTTGATTATACTAATAGATAGTTTTTTCACAATTATTAATAAAAATTGAAAAAGTGTGCATTATTCATCATTCTGCACAGAGTATTCTTTTTAAAATGAGAAATAGAATTATCTAAATGTCTTTCCTTTTTAAATAAATAGTGAAGGAAATTATTACGCCGAAAGGCGTATACCTATTGATAATGGGCACAGAATTAAATATGGTTGGAATATTCTTAGTAGTCACACAAAATAAATGGTTGTGATTTCAATCATTAACTTCCTAGCTAGTGATTAACAGAAATTAAAATATTAACACCAGATAAATAAAGCGCAACCATTTATTTATTAATCAATAATAAAATTTAATAAATTCTTTACCAACTGATAGGTTTTAGCGTTATCCAGCTGTTGTATTAACGACTGTGATAATTGTTATTACAGTTTGCGTTTTAATGCCATGATTTCTTTTATTAAGATGATCGTATTGGTATCGAAGCCTGTGCTATAATTGGGTTACAGAGGTTATCCATGGTTCTTATTATAATTGATTCACGTGTCATGACTAGTTGATACCAAATCTTTTGTTGCATTTAAAATAGCATATTGTCAAAGCAGAGAAAGGGAACGCCTTAAAAAATGGAGTAACATATTTTTTTTTTTAATAATCACTATAATTTTTTTGGTTGAACTACCATGTTAGTTTTGAAATGAAATTTTTTAGGAGAGAAATTATAATCACACACAACATTTTCAACTCTTAAGTGTTGTAAAGGAATGGGTAATTAAAAGTTTATGTGTATGACCAATGTGTGATCCAGTCTATATAGATTAAGGAATCCTAATTTACTAGTTAGATGTGATAGACATAGATGATGTCCTATTTCATAAGGTGTAAGAGTATGGACGAGGTGTTAGTGTAAGGTATTAGGTATTCTCATCAAAGCCAGCAAATTGGGAGAGGGGTTTTTGGATAAATGGGTTGTAAAAATACTTGCATTTGTATGTTTGTTTTTTTTTTTTTTGGCAATTCATTAAATGAAATGACCTTTTAAAGTTTTCTTTTGTCATGCTAGATAATTTCACACCAACATTGATATTTACATTTATAAATAAAGGACATTACCTACCTTCCCATCAAGTAGGGTTATTCCTCAATTAAAGTGCATCATTTTGTAAAAAAAAAACAATTAATATACATACAATATCTTCTATAGATGAGAATCATCAAATATCATATTTAAGCCAACCCTCATTTCAATAGGTATGGCATGGAAGTTTATAGAATTGATATAACCCATATTCAAGTGTTGTGTGTTGTGGCATGAAAGTTTATAGAATTAATATAGCCCATATTTAAGTGTTGTGTCATGAAACTAATATAATTTTTCCTTGTAAATTTAAAGCATGTTGTAGCTTTTGCAAACACTCCAATCTAATATTATACTATATTGATTAAGAAGGCTTCAAAAAAATTTCCTCTTACATTATACTATATTAAATTTAGCTTTTAACAACATGACGTTTATTGAGTATGTTTTGATCTTCCTATATCAACTAGGTATAGTCTTAAAAAAAATACATTTTCCAATTTACATAATAATAAAAAACACAATCTACAAAACTTGATCCATTTTTCTAACAAGAGAATTCATTTATGGTAAACTTGAATTAATTAATTGTATAAAAAAATAGATCACAAAACACTATACTTAGTTGAATTTCCTACCTTACCATTCTCATTATAGGAGTAATAAGTCTCATGTTAAAAACATGTAGGTAAGGTTATATGCTATCAAATCCTATGAGAAATAAACAATTATGGTTGTCATTTCCTTCCACTCAATATTGTGCATTAAAACATAAAGAAGATAGTGTATGACCATTTTTTCCCTCTGCTTGGTAACTATGCATATATCCCATTCAATTCCAAATGAAATATTTATATACAAAATCAATGTGCAAAGCAACATTTTATTTGCACATTATGCTTGATTGTAAATTTTATAAAGATTAGATTGTGACCATTTAATAATGGAGATAACTTGTCAGTCTCTAAGAACTGCTCCTTTGTGACCATAAATCAAATCATATTTTAATCATATTAAACAAAATGAGATTTTTTTCACCATCTCTCAATTTTCTCATAGAAAGAGGTGCCTATTTTCAAATATTAAAGGCCTCCTGTCAAGATGGTTCTCTTGTGATAATTTTTGAATCAAGAACTTGATAGTTCCTATATAGGTTAGTAACCACAATGGGGATGCACAAATGAAAAATACATGAACTAACTCAATTTTTAAATAAAACCATTGGTTTTCTTAACTTCTCGTTGCTTTGTAGCTCTTTATAATTGGTCTTTATAATTGGGCATAACCACAATGGGGATGCAAAAATTATGAAAAATACATGAACTAACTCAATTTTTAAAACTTCTCGTTGCATTGTAGCTCTTTATAATTGAGCATTCCTTGTCACGGTGTCATATCCTTGGTTTCAAATAGATCCTTTTCCTTTTGCAATCTACCACCATTATATAGTGTGGAAAATGCTAAAAAAAAAAATAATGATTGTTTTAAATATTATGTGTGGTAATTCACATTTTGAAATAGTTTGAATGCTCTCTTGGCAAAAAGGGATTGGGTTGTGTTTGAAAATTTATGCTCTTCAACATTCATAATGATTTTATCCCTGCTTTACGAGAAAGAAATACTGCATAAAAGTGATATGATTAAACTTCAATAGAGTCTCTCTTGTGGGAGGTTCCAAATTATGTTATAGCTTATACTTGATCATATTAATAGAGAACACTCACCTTTATAATTATGCTTAACTAGTATTCATATAAAATTCAAGAAAATGCAATACAAGTTTTAGTCATGTTAAAGTTATCAAGTAGAGGGTGGTTTGAAAAATTAACAAAATAAGTGATGTATAATTGTAAGTTCCAAAATAGGATAGCCATGTAACACTGACATGATTTCCAACAAAACTTATAAGCCTTTGCTTGCAAAAATCACAATGCAAAGGGATAATAATAAAAATCAAAATAAGAAAAGAAAACAATAAGCAAAATATAATGCTTATTGAAGACATAGAGAGAATAGTGATTGGTTCAATTCTGATTTAGGGCTTCAGATTTTAGGATTTAGTATTTTGAGGCTTAGGGTATATGGTTTTGGGGTTTAGGGTTTTGTTTCTTAGGGTACACTGTTTTCGATTTAAATCAAATTTATTTACCTTAAAAGAGACAAGTCGTCCCCATACATGAGAAAACGATAGCACCCCTCGTAGGGTCCCTGGAAGTATAGAGAAGGCTTCATCCTTACAATCAAGAGGAACCACCCAAACATAGCCTACAATGTAGACGAGCTCATCGACATGTCATTCCCATTTGAGCTTGCATTTCCCACTCTCCCATCTCGATCTCTTTAATCCTATCTCTTCCAACCGTGTTAGGTAGTGGAAGAAAAAAACATAACACTTTAACAGAGCATAAACAAGTTAAATAGGCATAAACCAAGAAAAACAATCCCACAACTGACACAATGATTTATGTGGAAACCCAATATGGGTAAAAACCATTGGCAATGATAATCGATATTCTTATTATTCAAGGGAGAATTACAATATCCAATCAAAGACATACAACCATCCTCTCCTCTTCAACACACAACACCTTAGTATTGGGTCTTTCTCTCACACACTACACAATACACTACACTCTGCACTCTTCTCTCTATGGGTATGCTGGTATATATAAAATCTCTCAAACAATTAGACAAACTGATTATAATAAGATCCACCAGTTACACAAATTGTTCACAAAAGAGTGTATGCATGCACATTCTAAATATAGATGATACGCATGTGCATGTGACTGCATTAGAAATTGGTTGGCATGTTTCCAACAATCTCCACCTTGAAAAGAATTTCCTGATATATCATGCCCTAATTAATTCATCACCTTTTCTGCAAGCCAAGAGAATCCAAACACCATCACAACTTCTCTAACAAAACTGGTTTCGTAAACATGTATGCAGAATTCATTTTTGTATGGACTTTTCCAAAGCCACTCTCCCTTCATCAACAACCTGCCTTACAAAATGGTATTTGATAGAAATATGTTTCGCCTTACTATGATAAGCTGGATTGCTAGCCAAATGAATAACACCTTGACTATCAAAAAATACTTTCACCTTGTCCTGCATCCTTCCAAACTCACCCATCAAACCTTTTAACCAAATTGCCTCCTTGCATGCATGTGAAGAAGCCATATATTTTCCCTCAGTAGTGGATAAAGAAACTACGTTTTGAAGCTTTGACATCCAAGTAACAGACCCTTCTGCAAGAGTAAAGACATATCTTGAAGTGGATCTCCTTTTGTCCAAGTCACCTGCAAAATCTGAATCTACATAATCACAAATTGAATCACTGGAACCATCATAGGTACATGAGACATATAATCCTTAGCATATGGTACACAAGACATATAATCCTTTTATTCATCATTAATAGGACATAAACCTGGAGAAATCTTGAAATGGGAAGCCAAAGGGATCTGTATGGGTCTCACATCATTCATACTTTTGTTGTGATAACCTTAGATTACCATTTTTCCTTTCTCTGTTTATATCCATGCCTAAGATTTGTTTTGTTGCTCCTAGATGCTTCATATAAAACACCCTAGCCAACTGAGCCTTTAACCTGTAGATTTTGACCAACTTTTTCTTTCCACAAGCATATCGTCAATATATAACACCAACATAATGAGCATGCCATTTTCCAAATTTTTAAAGTAAACACAATGATCATATTCACTTCTTGTAAAATTTAGGCTCACCATGAAGGAATAAAACTTCTTGTACCATTGCCTGGGAGACTGTCTCAGACCATACAATGACTTCTTGAGTTTGTAAACAAACCTCTTATTGTGATCCTGAACAAACCCTTCTTGTTGTTCCATATATATATCTTCATCCAAATATCCATGTAGAAACATTGTTTTAACATCTAGTTGCTCTAACTCAAAATCAAGTAAAGCAACCAGTGCTAACACAAGACGAGCTGAAACAAGCTTCACAGCTTGTGAAGATATTTCATGAAAATCAATACCTTCCTTTTGAGAATACCCTTTTGCTTCTAGTCTTGCTTTATACTTTTTGACTTTATCATCAACACCGCTTTTCAGTTTGTAGACCCACTTGCAACCAAAAACCTTCCTGTCCTTTGGAATTTCTACCAGGTCCCATGTTTTATTTCTCTCTAAGGCATCCATTTCTTCTTTCATAGGTTTTTTTGATTGAGCACTTTCAGATACCTTAATTTCTTCCTGAAAACAACTAGGTTCTCCATCAATAGAAACTAAAGCCACAATTGAAACATAATCGTCATACCTTGTAGGAGGATTCCCGACCCTTGTATATCTCCTTAGAGATGGTTGAGGCATATCCTCAATTTGCTGAATATTTTTTTCATCTTCATCATCTTCTTCTGGAACTTCTTCATGCTCCTCTCTTTCTAAAGATGGATGAGTTTCCAACTAAATTTGATGAACTTGCGGTACTTGTTCTTGTCTCACTTCAACATCTACCAATTCTGATTTTAAGAGTGGGGATTCATTAAATACCACATCTCTTCTTATGATGAGTTTGTGGGAAGTAGGATCCCACAATATGTATCCCTTAACTCCATCACCATAACCAATAAAGACATATCTCTTTGATATCTGATTTAACTCAGAACATCGATCTTTAGAAATAAGAGCATAAGCATCACAACCAAATATTCTCAGATTTGAAAAATCACATGAATGACCTGTACATACCTCTTCTGGAATCTTACAATTTATTGCACTTGATGGTGACTGATTTATTAGATAGCATGTTGTAAGAATTATTTCTTCCCACATTCCTTGTTGCAACTTGGCATTACTAAGCATGCTCCTTGCTCTCTCTATAAGAGTCCTATTCATGCATTCAACAACACCATTTTGCTAAGGAGTATAAATTGTGGTCTTATGTCTTTCAATCCCAACTTCCTTGCAATAGTTCTCAAATTCCTCAAATAATGAAATTACATCCATTATCTGTTCTTAAACAGTTGATTGAATTATTAGTTCTTTTTTCAACCGAAGCTCTGAATTGCTTAAAAGTATTAAATACATCAGCTTTTCTTTTTAGTAAATAGAACAAAACCTTTATGGAGTAATCATCTATAAATGTCACAAAATATGATGATCCTACAAAAGAAACTATAGGGGATGGTCCCCAAACATTTGAATGAATGTAATTAAGAATACCTTTGCTTATATTCCTTCCTATTTTAAACTTCTGTCTACACTGTTTTCCAAAGAAACAATACTTGCAAAAATCCAAATTGACAAACTTTAAACTTGGAAGTGACTTACGATCAACCAGTACATTAATCCCTTTCTCGCTCATATGAACCAAACGATGATTCCATAAACGAACGGAGTCACTTGCATCTTCATATTCCACCACTACTTGATTTACTTATGTCCTTCCTTCGAGTTGATAACTGTTCCCAATCCTCTTTTCCTTCATGACTACTAAGATGTCTTTGGACACCTTCAACACTCCACCTTGATTTGTACACCTGTAACCAGCTGAATCTAGAACTCCAAAATATATCAAGTTCTTTATAAGTTTGGGTACATGCCTTACATATGTTATTGTTCTTACATAACCATCATGCATTTTAATCTGGATGCTACCAACACCAACAATTTTACAAGAAAAATCATTTCCCATAAAAACAACACCATCATCAATAGATTGGTAAGTTGAGAACCGATTTCTATGAAGACACATGTGGATGGACACACCATAATCTAATAAACAATGCTGATGTTGATGTGAAACATCACAAGTGGACAATACCTCATCAACCGTACCTGAACTAGAACCTAAACTTGTTTCAGCTAAATTAACTTCCTTTGCTTCTTTTGTGGAGTCATCATTGGATGCAATTTGTCTTTTCCAACAATCCTTCTTGAGATGCCTAGATTTTCCACAAAACCAAAATTTATGCTTACTCTTCTTGCCTTTTGACTTAGACCTTGATGTACCTCTATGATTTTGACCTCTTTTTGTAGATCAACCTCTGACCACCATTGCTTCTATTGTTGAGGTTTCTTTATTGGATCTTCTCCTCATCTCCTAAGAGAGCAAAGCTCCCACAAGTGTCATAATCAATGGCATCTGCTGAGCTAAATCACATATATGTGACCATATGATCCCAAGACTCTCGCAATGAACACAATAATGTAACTTCCTTGTCCTTGTCTTCGTACTTTACGTCCATACTAGATAATTGACAAATAAGAGTATTGAAAACATTCAAGTGATCAATAATTTGTGTACCTTCTTTCACCCACAAGCTGTACAACTGCCTCTTCAAGAATATTTTGTTCGTCGAGGACTTTGTCATATACAAACTCTCTAGTCTGTTCCATAAACATACTATTGTCTCCTCTCCAACGATGTTAAATAACAATTCATCTTCCAAATACAAGTGAATGGTATTAAGGGCTCTTGCATTCATATCTTCCCAGTCCTCGTCTGTCATGCTTTCCGATTTATTTGACTTTCCCGCCAAATCCTTTTGCAATCCTTGTTGCACAAGAAAATCCTACATCTTGAGCTTCCATAGCTCAAACTTATTCTTACTGCTGAATTTCTCAACTTTGAATTTCAAGCTTTGGACCTTATCCATTTTTCTCAAAAAAACCTCTGCAAAATCAAGTGAAGCCCTCTATCTCTCAATCTTCTACTAAGACAAGAAAAAAACCCTTTTTCTAAAACATTTTCCTTCCCCTAATTTCAAAGGGTGGTGCTCCTCTTGTGTTGTTTAGGGCGGGCTAATTTTAGATCACTGCTCCTTTAACCCTACGAGGGGCACGCTTATTTGGAGGACGACGCTCTGTGAGTGTGGAAAGGGGAGCATCGATTTTCTGGTGCCATGCGGTGCATGAATCGGGTGGGCTAAAGTGAGGAAAGTTCTTATTTCCTAAGTGTGCTAGTGCTGGCACGCTCCTAAAACTGCTTAGGGAGCGTCGGTGTCCTAAAACTCACTCGATCATGCCCTATGGTTCTCAGAAAATATCCAGGATTTTCAGTACTTCGGTCCTCTTGTCCTTACCTACCAAAAACATGTCCAAAGGTTCTTGAGCTCACAAGAAATATGCACACAATTCATCTTGGCTCACCAGTTGTACCTACTGTACCTGCTCTGATACCACTTGTTAGGCAACCGGAGAAAAAAACATAACACTTTAATAGAGCATAAGCAAGTTAAACAAGCATAAACCGAGAACAACAATCCCACAACTCACACACTGATTTATGTGGAAACCCAATACAGACACACTGATTTATGTGGAAACCCAATACGGGTAAAATACCGAATAATGATAAGAGGTATTCTTATTATTCAAGGGAGAATTACAATAATCAATAACAAACATACAACCATCCTTTCCTCTTCTACACACAACACCTCAATATTGAGTCTTAATCTCACACACTACACACTACACTACATTCTGCACTCTCCTCTTTATGGGTACGCTGGTATATATAACATCTCTCAAATAATTAGAAAACCTTATTATAATAAGATCCACAAGCTATTCATCCACTACGTTCCTATCCAGGTGGATGTTTTATAGCTCCTCCACTAGCTTTTTGATCGTGGCTGTTACTACTGTGGATGTTCTTTTGGGTCCAAATTGGAGAGGAGGAGGAGAAGCTTGGTGGGTTCAAACCCTCGTTGGTGCAGTGCTCAAGCATGAAAGAGTGTATGCATCACATATATTGAGTATCTCGATCCATTAGATTTACCAAATCGAGAATCCCTTCTGCAGAGACAAACCCACTGAGCAATGTTGTAAATACCAGTGGATATTCAAATCTGTATCGGAACATTGTGAAACGAAAATAGCTACAGAGCCAAGAACCTTCCTTAAAGAACCCCTTGGACGAAATTAGTTGGAAACATTGTTTTTTCTGCTCTATCTAAATTTTACGAATAGCTGCTTTTTAAAATTATTATTCAAATTCATTATCTTAGCTGTGTACTGTAGAAAATTAAAACAAGGGTTTAAACAAATACAAATGGCCATTCGATTCAGGGCCAGAATTAAAATTGGTCGAAAGAAAACTTTAGGACCAACAAACTTCCGACCATCTTTCCAACATTCTCACCGGTTTTGTATGCTAATAAATAACTCCATAGCATCGGGTTTGTATGTTCCAACATTTCTCACCAATCGGTAGACGAAAAAGTTAATAATGTTCCGTCATTTCTCACCAATTGGTAGTTAAAAGGTGATTTTCAGGGCGAATATTTTAGGCTAGTGCTAAGCATTTCACCGGAGAATTATAAATGTTGTGGCAGAGTGCATAAATTGTATTCAATCTAAAGACATTTCAAATTCAATTTCAGCCACTTCTATGTATTTTAGAATAATATTTAATATTATATAAAAAATGATAAAGTTTACTTTTTAAAATTAAGTGATTTTCTATTTAAGGGAAAACTCATAGGTGAACTATATTTGATAACGTGACTAAATTCTGATAAATTCTGAGGCAAAGAGAAATACAGAGAAAAGAGAATAGTATATTCAAATGTATGAAGAAGTACAGAAGAAGAACAGAACTTAGGAGATAGTTACAATGTAAGATGGTTGAGCTATATATGCTCAAGCAAGACAGAAATAGAAAGTACAACTGTCCAGTACAACTGGCAGTGTACGGTTATACTGTTGAGGGTACAATATATTTAACACTCCCTCTTAGACTCAACAGTTACAATCATTAGCACTGACTATGCCTAAGTGCTGTCTCTGGAAGTCAAAAACTGACTTTCCTAGTGGCTTTGTGAAAATATCAACAAGTTGATCTCTTGAACCACAAAATTGTAGTGCAATGTCACCATTATTGACTAACTCGCGTATGAAATGAAACCAGGTGTCAATGTGTTTACTCTTCTTATGAAAAACATGGTTCTTGGATAATGCAATTGCTGATGTGTTGTCACAGAAGATAGGAGTTGGATCCTTCTCTGTTTGTGACATGTCTTTCAATAATCTTCTCAGCCATACAACTTGACAAGAAGCTGAGGTAGCAACTACATACTCTGCCTCTGCAGAAGATATTGATACAATTGGCTGCTTCTTCGATGCCCATGAAATTAGGTTCGTGCCCAGTTGAAAAACATATCCTGATGTGCTTTTCCTGTCATCTAGGCTACCTGCAAAGTCACTATCTGTGTAACCAGAGAGTTGATTACTATCAGATTGAGTGTACC
>JZKD02S1679871.1:250455-294630 GCA_000966675.3 Picea glauca | reverse complement strand
GCATGTATACAAAGAAGAGAACCAATAGGCTGATTTTTTATAAAAAAAGGCCCTTACTGCACGCCCAGGATCCATAGTATATAATCAGTGGGAAGATGGTCAAGAGGGACCAAAGAACTTTTTAAAGTTGTAGTAGCAGTCATTTTATTGGGCACTTTTTGTGTGAAGTCTTGTATGAAGGATGTTTTTTGTATTTTTGCATGTATGAAAGACAAAAACTTATTTTTGTAAAAGTTTTTTCTTTTGTTTGGACAGTCTATCAAGCTAGTTTTTGAAGGAATTTTTTATGTGCTAAGTAGTTTCTCTGATATGGTTAGAGATTGTTACTCAAGGAGAGTAATATGGTTGTAATGATTTTGATTATGTGAACAGATTATATATCTTAATATAATGTGCAATTTTCAGTGGAAAAAACCAAGTATTTGGTTTTGAACAATATTGTAACCAAATTTATAAAAGAATTTACAACAATCTTTGTTATCTCCAACTAGATGTCTCCTTTCTCACTGAGCCCCTCCCGACCTCTCTCTCATTGTCTACTATCTTCTAATATATTTTAGGAGTTTCCTCCTATCTATATACGACATCCAGACTAGATATAATTTTCAGGATTAACTCTGTAGTGTAAGTCATTCATCTATGACCCATATCCATGAGTATTAGTCACAACTGACCAATAATTCTCATGATTTGAATAGTCCACTTAGCACTCATTGCATCAAGTGATTCTCACAAGGGTGAAGAAATGAGATTGAAACCAGCAAAATGAATCGCATAGCATCAATCATCACTTCTGAGGCTTGCACACGGTAACCAAGACTTTCTAGGTGGTTGCCCATCCCAAGACGCCTTTGGCTCAAGCGCGCTTAACTGTGGAGTTTTCCCTCACAATCAAGCCCACTTATCTTGCTACCCCATTTGCAAAACCTTAGTAATTATTGTGCATAGATGGATGTGCATACAATGAGAACACATATCTACACTTCATGGTAAACCATCCATGAATGAAGTTTCATCATTGTCTTCTCCCTCTCCCACAAGTTGTGATCTCTTAGTGAATGCAAATTCAGAGCTTAACCAATCCAATGACAATGACATATATGTATATACCATGTAAAGTGGATTACTCAACGTTTTCATATGAGCTAAGTTTTGGCCCTTTTTAAAGTACTAATTACATTGTAACTAATTTAATTGTAAATTCATTCTCATGGTAATTATATGTTTCGATTGCAAATTATTGGACATGGTAATGATATACAATAAATGTTTGGTTTCAACTCTATGTAAATTCAATCCTTTGAAATTTTTTGGTTTATTAGTAATTCTAATAATTGATAGTTTTTTATTTTCCTTCAATATATCTTAGTTCATCTAATTTGATTTTAGAGAATATCTAGTAAATGAGTATAACTTAAGTTTGAAACAAATGATTATGTTGTCGATTATGTGAAAAATAAAGACATGAAGGTAGACACATAAAATCCATACACAATATGAAAGAAATAACAAATACAAAATTCAAACATAGTTGAAAAATTTAATAATTACAATATATACACAAAATAGACTATGTTAAGACGAATATTAATAAAATAGAATAAAGCTAAATTTAATTGAATATTTTATAAAACCAAAATAATAACAACTAAGTCAAATACCATCCTATTTTAAAATAAGAGGAAATAATGGTATGCTCATTATTCATATGGTTATGAGCAAAGTTATATTTTCAAATTATTGATTAGTTATCTAATTGTGTCAAAGCCTTAAAAAAATAATAACAATTTGATATGTGGATGATTAATTGAACTTATATAAACCTGCATGCTCATGAATTTTTAAGTGGTTGGCACTTAAAATTCATTAATTTTTTTTTTTAAGTAATTATTATAAATTTCATAAATATTTTAACATATGACATTCTAACTTTAGAAGTCAATGTTAAGCTTAAACCTATATATAGACTATTTTTTATCTTATATTATAGCAAGAGGTTGTCATTATTTGTTGATTTTAATATAATTTTTATGGTTATTACTAATAATAGAATATAGTTGTTCTTTGCTAGATGGATTTTGGCTATATATCAGAGTTGTAATAATAACAAGAGAATATTAAACTTGTAATATCAAAAGTAGTTTTGTGAACAATCTTATAACAAAATTTACAATTATAGTAGTTGTTTTATTTGGGTGACTTAAATTTTATGAAGAAAATAGAATATTTTATATGTAGGAGAAAAATATTTTATTTGTAAATAGATTTTCTTTATTGATAAAAATGAATTATTTTTATTAGATTTTAGGTGAAAAATGATATATTTTATTGATAAGTAATTTCTCACCACTTCACCTACAACACTAGTTTTAGGAGCATATGCTAATGTAGTTTTGATATTAGTATCAACATCTTCAAAATCATGATATAAGAATCTTCAAGATGTGAACATAAAATGTTTTAATTGAAACTTATGCATAAATTCAAATATATGCACCAAAAACTGTTAGGTAGTAAAATTACCACTCTAGTTACATTCATTCCTTATATGGAAAGGTAATAATAAAATAAAAGTAATAGAGTTTAAGTTTTTAATATAATGAAATTATCAATATGGCCAGTGTTTAAGTTATTTCGTATATGTATTAAAAATTTGTTGTTTAGTTATTTTAGATATGTATTAAATTTGGTGTTTAACTTATTAGTCCTTGCCTTTAGGCTAGGGATTATAGTAATCAATTAGTCATTTTCTCATTAGTTTAGCACAGAGTTCAATAAATTTTTAACAAACACTCACATTTTTTTATAAGATGATTTCATTTATATCTTAAGTTTTCCCTTTGAGGTTATATTTTCATTTCAATTTTATCCTAAGTTTAGGTTTGAGGTCTTATTTGGCCTCAAAACCTAGGCTATTTCTATCCGTGTTAGCTTGAAAATTAGGAAATGTGATAAATCTTAATACACATAAATTTTCCCTGGATTAATGCTATGGTTTAAGTTAGCATTATTTCATAAAATTAAATGTTTGGGATAAATTTGCTACACTTTCTCTTATTAGAAGTTTATAAATTTTGGGCAAGTGGAATGCAAGTTTATAATTTTTGGACACACTATGCACTATGCATGCAGTGATGTGCCACCTCCCTTGTCTGTGACCATTAATATCTTACCCCTTTTGTTTTTTCCCTTCCAGCTCCTAGTTTTGTTTTCCCCTTCCAACTCTTCCAGCTCTTAGTTTGGTTTTCCCCTTCCAACTCCCAATTTTGTTTTCCCCTTCCAACTCACAGTTGCGATCTCCTCTTCCAAGACTGGTAACCCATGAAGACTGGTAATCCCATGTTAATCAAATCTGAGACACTTGAATTTCTTGACTGAGTGATGAGAGATACTTTCCCCCCTTCCGACTCTGAGTTGTGATCTCCCCTTCCATGACTAGTAATACCATGACACTTCTGTGACTAGTAATACCATGACAAGTGAATTTGAGACACCTGAATTTCCTGACTGAGTGATGGGATATACAGTGGTGAACCTGCAAGCACATCCATGCCATTCAATAGAAGATACAGTGGTGAACCTGCAAGAACATTTATGCCTTTAAAAATGCAATGCAATGTCTATGCCATTAAAAATGCAATGCAATGGAAGATATGGTGGTGAACCCACAAGAACGTCAATGCCAACTGTAGGTAATTTCAAGTTGTCATTAACCAGTAATTGGCAAATACTTACAAGATTATTTATATATAGCGAGCATTTACCTTCCAAGACATTTATTTTTATTTTTGTGGTTTCCTGCAGATTTTTGATACATTAACCTTGTTCATTTCACCGCAACCACTATTGATTAAGTGGAAAAGTGTAGGAGTGAGTGGGTAACTTACCTCCTCTATTTGAGCAGCTAACAAGAAATGGGTATCTTCTAGATTTATTCTTAATAATGTAAATCGATCGAGCTCAAAATTATATTCTTGATCAATGAATTTTTCTTTCTTAATAACCCTTGGGTAAAGACTCCTGAGAAAGCAACACAGACAAATGGAGAGCCCACTAACCTTAATGTCCCAACTTCTCCAGCATACACCAATAGAGTACTTATAACTAATAATACATAATTTGTTAGCTGGCATTCTAACGCTTTTTTTTTATTATTCTCTCCAGTTGTTGTGAAGTTCGGTAGTTGTTTTACACTTAACCATGTTTTATGTTAACCTCGAATTCGGGTTAAACAAAGAGAAGATTTGCACGAAGAAATTTTGCATTTCTCTTAACAGATCGAGAATGACGTTGACTCTATGTTTATTGATCCTCAACAAAAACACCAAGTGCGCATTCTTTTTAATTGTTTCATTCTCGTTGCTTCGTACTTCTCTTTTCATTCCTTTTTTCTTTTATACTAATGCACACAAACTGTTCAAATATCAGGATGGCCATAATTTTTGGAGGGGAAGCCGCACAAAGACATTCGTCAATTGTAAAAAGAGATTATATTTCTTATAAATCATTGAGGAAATTTAAATGAGAAAATTTGAATAAGAAAACATAGAATTAAATTAGCTAGGAAATTTAAATAGGTCATAGCGCACTGAATAATCCTACTGAAATGAAACATTCAGGTAAATCTACCAGACTATCAAAAAGGAATCCACCTTGCAAACAATGGATTGTACAGAAATAACATCACATGAATAAACGAAATTAAACAACAAAATATTTGAATTACCTACATATGAATAGATCAATATTGTGATTCAAAGAATATGAATGGCTTCCACAACTACAAATAAATTATGTTGATCATGAACCACCAACTAAAGGAAAAGTAGCTAAACAATGCATGTTATTACAGCCAGAAAACCATTAATTTTTGGGATACCTTCTAACCCATGATGACAAAACATAGATAGGATTATTCATGAAATGAATGATTGAACCCTGGTCCTCTAATAGATTGAATTCACGAATGAAAATCCATGGATTGAAGATTGCTTCTCTCCTTGTGAAGGTAGCTTCGAGAAGCTGCAAGCGAGCCACTTGGAGGAGTTTTGCATGCCCAATATTCTTTTACTTCGTAATGAGCGTCATATCTTGTGCCATATGATTCAAACTAACACTTGGATTGATTGGAACTAACACGTACATTTGATTTTTTAGCATGCTGAAAATTAAAAAAAAATCAACCGTAGTCAATTTGAGTTCAGACGAAGTTTATCTATTAACAGAAGAAGATATGTGAAGTCGGAATCAGCTAAACTTATAGAAAAAGAAGATATTTCCAATTACATATCTCCATAAAAAATTGATAGAGTTATTGAATTCATAACTTTACCCAATTTTAAAATGCATCCAAAACCTAAAATATCAATTAAAACCTAATTTCTTATATGGCCAATTCCAACACCAACAAAAAAAGATTACTAGAAAATTAGACAACCGATACTAAGTCAAATCATTGGTATGCATCTTCAGATAGCGGCAGATGTGGGAAAATTCTATAGACGCGTGCCCTTCCACCACCACCACCACCACCTCAGTACAATTAACAACCAAGCATTCACTAGTTGTTGCATTAACGTCCTCAAATAAATATGATGGACCACAAAGAAATTAAAAACATAAAATTTGTGTAAATTTGGACTTGGCTAGTCGGGACACAGTATCGACCCTGAAGAATACGAGGCATTGTCGACCTTTCTAGTGTGCACCCTCTCTCGGACTATAAAGGAGTGAAAAGATGTGTGTTGCAATGGAGTAGCTATTCAGTCTCTTCTCCCATTAAACACCTTTTACATGCAAATCTATAAATGACATTGTTAGCATGATGCATAACATCTATGTGGTAACTTTTCATTAGACCATTCTTATAGTGTCTTAAATTTCCATGGTTTTCTAAATCTTCTAAAAAAATTATTAAATAAATAAGCATGATATGTAATGTCTTTTTTTTTTGTCCTTAATTGTGCTTCGAGATTCAACCTTCTCAACCGATTTTTCTACTTGCTTGGTTCCCTACGTGGCCATGCCACGAGAACAAGGAAAGCCTCGACGAGGGTCAGCCTACTATAGCAGGTTGGATGGCACAGCCGCCCAGGGCCTACCTCACAAGCTCTCATGCCAAGCGGAGACAATCTGAGATCTTCGGGGCAGAACTAGTTTGTGAAGGCTCATTTAGAGCCTTGGCCTCACCATGGCCCAAGACTTACCTCTCAAGTTCTAGTTGTAGACGAGGACCATCCGGGTTTTTATAAGAAAAATTGGTTCATACAGGCTCATCAGGAGCCACGTCCTCCCAACACAGAGAGTCTCCAAGGAAGATGCCTAGTGGAAGAAGAATTTCTGCCCAATTGGGTGAAATTATTGTCTTTCCTACCTTCAACCGCCCTAGAGAAACAACCTGCCACCTACACCACCAGTCCATTTCAGGAGTCAGTTGCAATGGGATGCATAGTGGAAGAAGAAGCCTTACCTCTGGAAGACCACTCATGGCACAATTTCACTAACGCCGTGGAATAAGACCCCGTCACGGACTCAGTTGTTGCCTTTGACTCCTTCGTTGCCACTTTGGAGGATAACTAGGCTCAAGAGGACCATATTCACCCAGCTCTAGAATCCTACAAACTCATGGAAGACCACATGGATTTAATCTTTGAGATGAGAAGGTACCTGGCCGAGCAGTATCACCATCGGAGTTTCTTCAGCAAACGTCTAGACACCCTGTATGATTCCCTGTCAAGTAATCCTGAGAAGAGTCATTGCCCAATGTGTTGTCATCCCTTCAGCTTCAGACTCAGTCAATATGGATGCTCGAGCTCGCCACATGCATAGCATTCTCACAGGTTTTTTTCCTTGGTTTAATGGTTAAATTTTTACAAATTTTTCCTACACTAGTCTCTGGTTTAGGTTCGATAGGCTCAAGTATGATAGGCGATCAGGGCACTCAATCCACCTCCTATTCTAGTTTCCACGAGAGTGGAAAAACAAGTGGCAAGTCCCCTTGTTTGTATGTTGACAGTTGTCGATTTTTCTTTAAGCTTTGGAACTGTGAACAGTTGTCACATCCATGTGTTCTGATTTCCACTACAGTGGCATAAGAGCTAGCTTGTTATCATGTATATTTGGACATGTAAGATTTCAGCTATGACAAGGTAATTTATATTTTTATTTACAAAAAAAAAATAATACAAAAATATAAAAATTCAAATATTTTTTTTAATAATACTTTTTATTATAAATTCATAAAATAATAAAAATATATTTTTAAGGCCATCGTCAAGCCAGACACCAACAAATTGGTGTATGAGACCCCCTCAGCCCAACGATTTCACTAGTAAAATACATAGAGGTATAACCCACCTCTAGATTTGAACTCGTGACCTCTTAGAAGGAAACACATGTTCTTAACCATTAGGCCCACCCAGATTGTATAAAATAATAAAGCTAAATTATCTAAATTAATATAATAATAATAATAATAATAAATCAAATATGATCTATAACCTAAAACAAGAAAATTGGAAAGCCTTTCCACTTTTCAACATATTTCGTTATGTTATGAGTCGATCGACTTTATTATCGAGCCAATATTTATTTTCGATAAGAGAATTCCTCTAGTTTTTAATCGTCTAAAAACATGAAATTGGTTGTAGGAGTAGGTTTTTCATCTTGCATTTTTCTATTTTCCAATTTATGATCACCATGACTTTGTAAAGAGATTATTTAGTTTTCAATAACTAATTTCAATAAGAGTTTTAAAGTTAATAATTTAACATAATTATTTGAATTTTGAATGATAATTTAGATTAAATTTGAATTTTATAAAGTGAATTTTATTTAAAAATATAAGCTTACATCACAATTTTTTTAATAAAAGTTTCAAAGTTAATAATTTAACATAATTATTTGAAACATGTTCTTGAGGTGTAGGACATTTGGTGACAAAGTGTGTTGTTAAGGCACTTCGTGATGTTAAAGTCACCGATTTGAAACCTGCGAGGACAAAAAATCCATCCATGTTAAGGCTTGGTGTGGCTCAGTCCAGGTGTGATCCCTGGGTGATTTTGATGGCTTAAATGCCCCTGAGTCGCAGTTTCTCAAACCAGAGGCTAGTCCCACAAGTCACAGACAAAATAGCAAACAAAAAAAAACACATAATTATTTGAAACATCATTCAGATTAAATTTAAATTTTAAATTTTAAAAAGCGAATTTCATTCAAAAACATAACTTTACCTGCATCACATTTTGATTGTTAAGTTTGACTTTCTCTATAAAAAAATAAATAAAAAAATTACTCCAAACATAACTCTTTTCAATTGGATCAATTGGTACATGAATCAAACTCCTGATCCTTTGTGATTTTGTAGGAATTTTAATAAGGTTAACCAATTTAAAACTTTATTCTCATGTTAGTATTTTAATAATTCATTGATAGTTGGACCACACCAAGTGTCCTTAAGTGTGTCGATTTTTCCATTTCCTCCTAAGCATGGATAGATTAAATACAAGAGATTAGAAGATGGTTCATTAATTCTTTTTTATTTTTGCACAAAGGATATCACCAAGTACTTGAATGTGACCTCTTCCAAATTACCTCCTAGATGAGTGCTTTATTCCTCAGAGACAACCACATAAAATTTTGGATTTCAAAATGACATATAATTTTTATAGGATTCTCCACCACCACTCCTTTTATCCCTGTGGGTTTTTCAATAAAAGATAATAGATATCCTAATTTCCCCATGAATCCTTGAATACACCATCTTATCTTCATCTCACTTCAATATTATGTGAAAAAATTATAAATAATCCTTATATTCACCCCCACATTATAACATCTTCCTCTATTAGGCCTAACCCCCATTCTTGTTCCCATATAGAAGTGGCTTTTAGGTCTATTGCTTGGATTAAACATAACATCCCTTAATCGTGATAAGTCCTTATCAAGAACCTATGAAATCTACAAACCTCTCCAATGCCTATCCATGGGTCAAATCCTAACCTAAGTTTAATTTCATTACCAATTTTCCACACTAACCTACACCTAACTATAGGAAATTCCATGACCAATGCATTCTAGAAAATTGACACATTATGAATGGACTTATTTTATTTCCTTTCCCATTCTTTCACTAAAGTGGATTTCTATATTTATGGATATATTGGCTCCACATCCCTTCTTTATTTAGAATCCTCCACTTGCTTCTAGCTACTAGCACCTTCCCAAACTGGTGGATATTTTTTAAACCTCATCCATCACGATATTTTGGTGTTACAAACACCTACTATTTGGCCAATGGGATTTCATATTTCTTATATTTTATATTCCAAAATAAATTAAATCATTCATTTATGATAATTTCTAATACCTCTCTCGGGATGAACACCATAAAATGCAAATAACTAGGAATCGCCTCTAAAAGTGACTTCACCAAAGTCAATCTACCCAACCACATGTTGCACTATATCTTAGTTCTCTTCAAGTCTATATTGTTTATCATTGACTTCCAATCTTATATCACGTAGTCATTAGGCTTCACAGAAAAACCCAAATATTTGAATCCTCCTTGAAAATAATCTTACCAATAATCTCTTTGGTAAAGAAAACCCTCCATGATCTCTCTCATTTGATCTTACTCTATTTTTTTTTTAATACAATAGAATATTTTTGTATGTTAATCTCCATTATGAGAGTTGTACAATACAAATAAAGAATTTCTTTTATTTTGGACACATCAATCAATTCTAGAGGTATCACAAAAGAGAAGCATATTATTAACAAACAAAATATGATCTAAATAGAAACAATTTCCTATATTTACCCCATTCAACAAAAACATTCCATTTGTCTCCATTGTTGATCTGCGTACAACTTTTTCTATGATTAAAATATAATATATAGCCTTGTCGTATACCTCTTGATGGTTTAAACAAACCCAAAGTTTAGCCATTAAAACCGCAAATGAAACAAATGTTAAACACCCTATTATCCAATTGACCATTTGCACGTAGAATCCAATATGTATCAATATTATCCTTACATATAAACAACTTACCCTATTGTATTCCTTTGATAAGTCTAGTTTTATCCTTGTTCCATTTGAATTTTGGGTTTTTTTGAGTGAAAACCCTCTTGAGCCACGCGAGTTGTGTCATGGATTATCCTCCCATCTCGAAAACTAGATTGCTCTTTGGATATTTGGACAAAGAAAGACTTTTCACCCTGACCACTATGACTTTAGTAATCATCTAATACATAACATTACAAAATGAAATAGGTTTGAATTCTTCAATGGCTATTCGATTATCTTTCTTTGGGATTAAGTGTAAGAAAGCGATATTAAATGAGCCTAGGATCTTCCTTCACTTAATAGAATCCTCCACCACTCTTACTAACTCATGATCTATAAGATCATAAAATATTGCTAAAAATTATATCGTCTAATCATCAAGGAATAGGTTATTATCCCTAGTCATCAAGGAATAGGTTATTATCCCTTTGGATTGAGGCCAAGATTACTTTCAGTTCCCCTTTTAGTAACTTATTATATTTTCTGCCATAAAAATAGGTAAAGAAGAGGTAATATTCACTACCTTGTGTATATTTACTCTTTCTCTATCCTTATTTAATCCACTTAAATATGGCACACCCAACTCGACTATATCCTTCAAGGATATTGCATTATCTCCATGTTTACTATCTCAGCTATATATACTCTTTCATGCTCCTTATGGGTGCTCACATAAAGATGGTGGTCGAAAAAATAGCAATGAAGTGCCTAGGGACATGATCACACATGAACACATTTGTGTTGTTAAAAACATGCACACATTCCTAAGATTCTAGCTATGACATTCCCTGAATGATCATTGAGGCTTCTAAATTAATGCTCAGTATGAATTCTTAAGAAAATGTGCACATTATTAAGAACGTGTGCACTTTCCTAAGAATGTGTGTGCACTCTAGGAATGCATGTGAATTCATGTTAGGGATTTTTTTTAATGTCATGGCTAGTCCATTTCACTGATAGATTATGTTATGCATTTTAAGCATTATTGAGAAAATTAAGGAGTGGAAATTGAGGAGATATTGACAAAAAACTATCATTATCTACTCATATGGTCATCAATTGGTTCCAACTAATATTTTGATTGTTTTTTTATTTCATAATTTGCTTAAATGATATAGAATAAATAAAAAAATAATTTCCCCTTAATAAATTGTAGCATACTTAACTAACATGGATCCTAGAGAAAACACAAACCCAACATCACCACATGAAGACACACCAAACCTCAACCTAGAAATAGAAAACATAAACATTGAAATTGAAATTGATGCAAGTTCGAGGTCTCTAAGAACCCATATACAAGATTTAAATAAATATCACTAGCCACATCCTTAGACACCATTATTCTTCTATTGAAAATTCCTAAGGCCAATTAACACACATTTTTATTACAAGGCCAGGATGTATGAATATTTTAGGATGAGCCTAGATAAAAACCAAGTTAGAGACCTCAACATTTAAAAACAATACCCAGTGACAATGTTTATTAACTCAAGAACTAGATTACAAACACTAGTCACAAAGAGACACATTTGTATGGACCAGTGCACCTACAAATGATTCTCCGAAAATTGGATGGATTGGTGGTTTATGGTATTTGAAAAAACTCACTGCAATAATAGGGAGGTGCCTCTGTATTTCCATAATGCCCCCTTTCACTCAAGGTCGAGCAGGCGCTACTTCGTGGAATAACAATCTCATACTTAATTCTATATATAAGACATGCATTTAAGAAAATGAAACATATTTAAACTCAGAGTAACCATAAGAATTACTGCTATTATAAATAATCAATGGGTTTAACATTAACTCGTATGCACAACATAATACATGATAAATATAAATACACAGACATGCAAAAAAGTAATTAAAACTTCATCTGGCACTTATCTTTGAAACGATGGTAATTCCACCAACCAGGTGCAGGCCTTCCACAAACCTCCCAGCCTTAGACCACATTGTTCATCAAGCTCAGCAGTGGGTCACCCCCAAATTGGGACTAAGTTCCACCCCCAAGGCAAGGAATCCTAGGCTAGGCTGAGGTTATAGGGAAAACACATAGTCACAAGGAAGGAATTCTCTCCTAGTAACCACTCATACTCATTGCCCACAGACTCTCCTTCCCCACATGCTTGTTCCACCCCAAGAGTATACACCTTCTCTGTCACCTACATAGTCCTTCAATTGCTAACCTCCCTTGCCTTGAGTTTCAACAACAGACCGAACCAGAAGTCTCCGAGCTCTGTGGCAGCTACAGGGTTCCTTCCAGGAGTTCTCTCCTTCCTCTGCACACTCTCTCACCTGGGGACAGTCGCTCACAAACCAAGAAACTTGTTCTTCCATCTTCAATCACCTCTCTCACCTGGAGAGAGTGTTGTACAAACTGGCCAACAAGCCACACGCAGTCCAGTACTGTGTGGCCACAACAACCAACGGGGAAAATAGACACAGTCTTTCCAAACAGGCTCAACAATGACAGGATGGTCTCACGGTTACGGATTTGGGACAGAGAGTCCACACACGGGCTCGATCTTCACAGACAGAGGATGCATCGTCTTTCCCATAAATCAACACAGGCTATCCCCGAAATCAACACACAAACTTCGCCCCCAGTTTCAGAATGGCACGAGGTCTCTTGCAGGGGTCGAACGAGACATACGGTTCATAATATGCACGGGGACTCTTCCAGAGATCGGATAGGTTTACGCCCAGGCAGTCGAGGATCGAATGGTGGAGGAACCCCCCAGTACGACTGACTTCTTAGATTTTAACTGCATGCACCCAGGTCGACACCTGTCTCCCTGGGGTTGCATGTTTCCCATTTTGCACATGTTCCCCTTCCAGGAACTTAGGATAAAACAAATACAAATATTTCCCATGGCTTTTTGGAATAATATTAAAATATTATTCCCAAGGACTTAAGCCCTTAGGCTTAGCCCCTAGGGTCCACACTTAGCCCCCTTTTCCCACCTTCTAGCCCCTAATCCCTTGCCCACTCTGTGGAAGCTTAGTCCCCCATCACTCATTCATCGTGGTCGGTCTGCACGCGGCGATGTTTATATTTTTATTAATAATGTGCATAGATACATGTACAAAATTAGGCTCTTGGCCTTCAACACTGAGGTTCTCTGGCCTAACAATCACATAAGCCCACCAGCTTATAGAAACTTGTCTCACCAACCTATAAAACATTTTTACAAATCATTTCGTAAACAATACTTACAACTGGGTTCATCCTTTGGGACATTACAATCCCCCTCCCCTTATTTATGCACTTTCCTCAGTGCAACTTTACAAAACATCTGCAAGCTTTTCAAAATTTTCAAAAAGATGCAGGTACTCTACCCGCATAACATCTTCATGCTGCCATGTTGCATCCTCAAGACCGTACCAGGTCCACTGGACCTTTACAAGCCCTATAGCTCAATTCCGGAGCTATTTGTTTTTCCTGTCCAATATGCGCACAGGATGCACTTGCGGGACACCTTCTGGTTCCACCTGAACCACATTCCAGTCAATAACATGATTAGCATCAGGTATATATTTCTTAAGCAATGAAACATGAAACACATTATGTATAGTCATAGATGTAGGTAATGCAAGCATGTATGCAACTGGCCCAATCCTTTCCAAGATTTCAAATGGCCCACAAAATCTTGCTACCAACTTGGCGCAACTTCCCAGGTTCAGGGAACTCCTGTTAGTTTTCACTTTCAGGAAAACATGATCACCCACTTTGAATTCTCGGTGGGTTTTGTTCTTATCAACATAACTTTTCTGCCTGTCCTGGGCATTTTTCAAACTCTGCTTAGTTTTTATCATTTGGTCCTCCATCTCCTTGAGAAACTCTGGCCCAACTACTACTCTGTCAGTTGGATTATCCCAGCTCACTAGAGTGTTGCACTTTCTTCCATAAAGTGCTTCAAATGGGCTCATCTTCAACGATGCATGATACCCATTATTGTAGGTGAATTCTAACAAATGCAAGTAGTCTTCCCATCTTGATGGTTTTTCCATCACATACATTCTTAACATGTCTTCTATTACTCTATTCACCCTCTCTGTCTGTCCGTCAGACTCGAGATGATATGCTGTACTAAAATTCAGATTCATTCTGAATCCTTTGAACAGTCCTTTCCAGAAATTTGAGGTGAATTTTGGGTCCCTATCAGACACAATTCTCTTAGGAATTCCATGCAAGCGTGCAACTTCTTTTAAAAAGATATCAACAACATCAGCTGCCCTGTGGCTGGTTTTCAGTGGAATAAAATGGGCAGCTTTAGTAAGCTTGTCCACCACAACCATGATCAAATCATGCTGCTTGCTTGTTCTGGGAAATCCTGTAATAAAATCCATGGTCACCACTTCCCACTTCCACTCAGGAATGGGTAAAGGCTGCAACCACCCTACTGGGTGCCTATGCTTAGCCTTAACCTTCTGGCACTCCATACATTTGGCAATGTATTCAACAATCTCTCTCTTCATACCCGGCCAAAAGTAATGTTTTTTGACTGCTGCCACAGTCTTCTGATATCCATGGTGTCTAGCATACGTCACATTATGCATTTCTTTTAGAATCGCAAGTTTCAATTCCTGGACATTGGGTATGTACACTCTGTTTTTATACAGAAGTATTCCATCAGCTCCCAAGATGTAATTTCCCTCTTTCAGCAGTCTCTCGCTCTGTTGTAGCTTTGCTACCAAGCTTTGTACTACAAATCTGCATTTGCAGCTTCCAAAATTCTATCTTTAATATCAGTCCTATACATGCTAATGGTTGTAGCATGTAATTCATGCACCTTTTTGCTGAGTGCATCAACCACCTTGTTTTCCTTCCCTTTGATATGCCTGATATCAAAGTTGTATTCACACAGAAATTCCAGCCACCTGCTTTGTCTAGCATTTAAGGTTGGCTGATCAAACAAATATTTCAGACCGTTGTGATCTGTTCTCAATTCGAATCTCCTTCCCATGAGGTAATGTCTCCATTTCCTCAGAGCGTGGACGATTGCTGCCAGCTCCAAATCATGAGTGGCATAATGTTTTTCATGCTCTTTCAGCTTCTTGGACTCATAACAGATTACAAATCCATTATGGAAGAGAGCTCCTCCCAACCATTCCTTACACGCATCTGTGCACACCACAAAATCCATATTTGGATCTGCAATCCTCAAGATTGGAGCATTGGTTAACAGTTGCTTCAATCGCTCAAAACTGATCTCATACTCTTCAGTCCACTGAAACTTTTTCTCCTTTCTTTGCAAGGAAGTGATAGGGTGAGCTAACTTTGAGAACCCTCCTATAAATCTTATGTAATAGCCCTCTAGACCCATAAAGGATATAATGTCCACCACATTCCTTGGCACTGACCATTCTCAGATGGCCTCAACCTTCTCAGGATCCACAACGATCCCTTCTTCTGAAATAATGTGCCCTAAGTAATGGATTCGTATTTGGTAAAATGACCATTTGCTCAATTTGGCATACAGTTGGTGTCCTCTCAACACTTGCAACACCAGTCTCAAGTGTTGTTCATGCTCTTCCTTTGACTTGGAATACACCAAGATGTCATCCAGGAAGACTATGACAAACTTGTCTAAATAGTCCCTGAATACACCATTCATCAAGCACATAAAAATAGCAGGTGTGTTTGACAGTCCAAATGGCACCCCTGTGAACTCATAATGACCGTACCTTGTTCTAAAGGTGGCCTTGTTGATGTCCTCATCCTTTATTCTTACTTGGTGATATCTTGATCTGAGATCTATCTTCGAAAATATTTTTTCACCCTTGAACTGATCGAAAATATCATCGATCCTCGGCAAAGGATACTTGTTCTTAACAATTACCTTGTTCAACTGCCGAAAATCAATGCACAGCCTCAACGTCCCATCCTTCTTCATGAACAGGATCGGGGCACCCCAAGGTGACACGTTGGGGTGAATGTACCCCTTCTTTAGAAGTTCTTCAAGTTGCAATTGCAACTCTTTCAGCTCTGGCGTACTCATTCTATATGGAGCTTTCGACACTGGAGCTACTCCAAGCATCAAATTTATAGAAACATCGATGTCTCTCTTCGTAGGTAGTCTAGGTACCTCTTGACATACGTCCTTGAACTCTATGAGTACCTCATGTTCTCCAATCTTTGAGACTTCATCTCTGGATGCTTCCTCCACATGGGCTGCAAATAATTGACAGCCTTTCCTATAACACTTCTTCAGTTGCATGACTGAGATTTCTCTAGAAGCCACATCTCTGGGGATTCCTTGGACTATTTTCCAATTTCCCTCCTCATCCAAGCATGTAAACCTCTTGTTACGAAAGTCCAGAAGGGCATGGTGTTGGTCCAACCAGTCCATCCCAATTAAGCAGTCGTAAGAACCTAAAGGCAAAATATTCAATTGAGCCTTCGTGCTCAATCCATTCATGTCTACAGAATAGGACTTAATCAACTCAGTGACCTTCCTCTTGGTTCATGTAGCCAACTGCACTAACCAAGACTTTTCATGTTTACTTCTTGATAAATGAAAACTTTCCACCACCCTAGGATCTACATAACTATGGCTAGCCCCTGAATCGATTAAAATACTAAATGGTCGGTTATTAATCATATCTTCCACTTCAATCATGTGCAATTGAAATTCTTCTTTCTTGTTGTCGAGGGTTGCGTAGATCCTTGGCATTCTGCTGCCCATATCCTCCACTATTTCAGCTTCCTAAACATTGTGGACGGTTCTCGCTTTATCTTTTCTGTGGGGAAAATCTCGGTACCTATGGTTTCCTTTACAGCCCCAACACTCTGTAGGTGGCAGTCTGGGCATTTGTTCATCCACTTCAGCCTTCCTGGGCTCCCTAAAGGATGGTTGTCCCTAAGGTCTGTTTCTGAAAAAGGGAGGCTTGTTGCCCTTCAGCCTTTTCTCTTTCCTAAACTTCTTCTGATCATCCCAAGCCTTCTAAAAAGTAGGCCTTTCTCTTTGTTGTTCATACAAGCATTTTTCCCTTCTTATTGTTTCTTCCATAGTCTTGGGATCATCATACTGAATCTTGTCACCAATGGTAGTTGGTAGTCCACTCAGATACCTCTGAATCTTGGCAGCCTCATCTTTGATGAATGGAACATACTTTAGTAGTTCCAAGAAACTTTGTGTGTATTCATCAATGGTCATGCTGCCTAGCTTGAGTTCGAAGAACTCCTTCATCTTTCTATCATAGTATCTTTTAGTCAGGTATTTATTCTTGAAATAGCTCTTGAACTCCTTCCAAGTGATATATTTCTCACTAATGTGTTTCACCTGCACAAACTGATCCCACCACATGGATGATTTTCCTTTCAATTGATACATCACAATTCTTCCTTCTGTATGAGAGGAATAATTATGCAGTTGGAAATATTTCCTCATGCCAAGCAACCATGTTTCAGCATATTCCTCCTTCTTATGTTCTCCATCAAATGTAGGAGGTTTAATCTTGTTCATCTCCCCTTTCAATTCATCCCTTCCATATCTTCGGTGTTTTCTAGTAGGGGATGGGCTTGAACTACTGTGTGCCTCCCTGGTGGAATGCTTTTGGGAGCGATGATGATGTCTGCTACCATTCCTCGATCTTCTTCTCCTCTTAGGGGTTCTGACACTTCTTGATCTTCTTTTCTTATCAGGGGTTCTGTGACTCTCTGTCTTACTTGATCCACTCCCCTTCTCCAATTTCCTTTCTATTTGTTCCAGGCTCTTCAACATCTTTAAGTTGAATTCACCCTATTGATCCCTGACCCTCATGAGCTTTCAGCTATCATCTCGGCGAGCATGGGCATCTTTCTGCAATCTTTCAATGAGTTTTCATCATATGTACTTCCTTATCCATCTCTTTTTCATGCCCATTAGAGTTTGATCCTTCGATTCCCAAGTTGACATCCCTTCCTACCCTTTTGTCCTTTGTTTCAGAGGCAATCTGCACCTCTTCCAATTCCATACTCGGAATTTGTTTTTGGCTATCCTGACACTCATTGAACTCTGCACACACAATGTGCAGTCAACTGGAGTTTGTCAGGCCTTATCCCTTAATAAAACTTCAACATTCATAAACCAACGTGAATAAGAAAAACTTTTCAAATACACTAAGTTTTCTGAGCTCTATTTGTCTCTACAAAATTTGGGACTTCTGGTTTTGGGGTCTCAGTCCACGAGACTCTCATACTCACTTTTGGGTTTCAGGGTTTTGGTCCACGAGGATCCAACAGTTAAATCCTCGACAGTTCTTTTGTCTTCGAAAATTTTGGGACTTTGGGACTTCGAGGTTTCGACACTTTGGTTTTCGGGTCTTTGGTACCCGGGAGTTCACGAAACAGTGACTCCAAGTCTCTTGTCGCTTCAATCCCTGACTTTTGAAATTTCTATCTCCTTACCCTCCGGGCCCATAGTACATCCATCGCCCTTAACCACGTTGGCACATGGCACGTTCAGGAGGGTCCACTTCACCCTCAGTGACATCATCGTGTCCCACCAATCTCGCTTTTCTTCTCGACCTGCTGGCACGTGGTACACACCCATGTGTCCATGTCCATTCCAAGTGAAATCTAATGGTTAGAATTCTCTCAGATCTACAACGCAGATCCTTTCGGCGTTTCGAGGGACCCACACAAAGTCGCCCATTTCGAACCCCCCCCCACCCTTATTACAGGTAGAAAGACAAAGGGGTCAGGAATCCAATCTTGTCCGTAGATCCGAGTGCCCCAATCTAAGCCGTCGAAACCTGCGCGCTCAATTTCGAACCCCCCTCCGCCTTGTTAAAGGTAGAACGATGACAAGGGTCCAGAATGGAACCCTGGCCATAGATCTGGGCACGCAAATTTTGGCTGCTCAGATTTTCCCGCCGCTTAATGAAATTACGGTCTATTAATCTACTTGAAAGAACAATCAAGTTCCTCTCCTATGATCTACGATGTAGATCGTTTCGAGATTTCACGTACTGCGATTTCCACTTTCCTGTGCAACTCCAAAGGGTTTTAAGCCCTGTGCTTGTTCTCTAGATATGACATCGTGAGGGTTCTCCTTTCCTCTCGAACAGATCCTATGACTCCAACACCTCATGTGTTGAACTCTCTCTCTCTCCCGGTGCCCATATACCACACCGGCTATGGATTCTAAAATATCGCTAAACCTCCTAAGCTTTGTAACATGGTCAAGTGACTTCTTGACACTCAAGAACATTCAAAGGTCTGAAATTGGTCCTCCAGACACAATTTGTCTTCAAATCCTCAGTCCAAAGACCACTCAACTGGCCCATCTAGGCTCAACGTTGAAACCTTGGCTCTGATACCAAACTATAATTCCCCCTTTCACTTAGGGTCGGGCGGGCGCTACTTCTTGGAATAACAATCTCATACTTAATTCTATATATAAGACATGCATTTAAGAAAATTAAACACATTTAAACTCAGAGTAACCATAAGAATTACTGCTATTATAAATAATCAATGGCTTTAATATTAGCTCGTATGCACAGCAAAACACATGATAAATATAAATACACAGACATGTAGAAAAGTAATTAAAACATCATCTGGTACTTATCTTTGAAACGGTGGTAATTCCACCAACCAGGTGCAAGCCTTCCACGAACCTCCCAGCCTTAGACCACACTACTCATCAAGCTCAGAAGTGGGTCACCCCCGAGATGGGACTAAGCTCCACCCCCAAGGCAAGGAATCCTAGTCTAGGCTGAGGTTACAGGGAAAACACACAATCATAATGAAGGAATTCTCTCCCAGGAACCACTCATACTCACTGCCCACAGACTCTCCTTCCCCACATTCCTGTTCCACCCCAAGAGTATACACCTTCTCTGTCACCTAGACAGTCTTTTGGCTACTAACCTCCCTTGCCTTGGGTTTCAACAATAGACTGGAACGGAAGTCTCCGAGCTCTGTGGCAGTTATAGGGTTCCTTCCAGGAGTTCTCTCCTTCCTCTGTGCACTCTCTCACCTGGGGAGAGTCACTCATAGGAAAAGCAACCTATTCTTCCAACTTCAATCACCTCTCTCACCTAGAGAGAGTGTTTTACAAACTGGCCAACAAGCCACATCCAGTCCAGCACTGCGTGGCCACAACAACCAATAGGGAAAACAGACATGGGCTTTCCAAACAGGCTCAACAATGATAGGATTGTCTCACGGTTACAGCTTTGGGACAGAGACTCCACACACATGCTCGATTTTCTTAGATAGAGGATGCATCAGCTTTCCCAGAAATCAACACAGGCTATCCATGAAATCAACACACAGACTTTGCCCCCAGTTTCAGAATGGCACAAGGTCTCTTGCAGGGGTCGGATGGGACATACGGTTCAGAATATGCACAAGGACTCTTCCAGAGGTCGTACAGGTTCACACCCAGGCAGTCGAGGGTCGAATGGTGAAGGAACCCCCCAGTATAGCTGACTTCTTGGGTTTTAACTACATGCGCCCAGGTTGACACCTGTCTCCCTGGGGCTGCATGTTTCCCATTTTTCACATGTTCCCCTTCCAGGAACTTAGGATAAAACAAATACAAATATTTCCCATGGCTTTTTGGAATAATATTAAAATATTATTCCCAAGGACTTAAGACCTTAGGCTTAGCCCCTAGGCTCCACACTTAGCCCCCTTTTCCCACCTTCTAGCCCTTAATCCCTTTCCCACTCTGTGGAATCTTAGTCCCCCATCACTCATTCATCGTGGTCGGTCTGCACGCGGTGATGTTTATATTTTTATTAATAATGTGCATAGATACATGTACAAAATCAGGCTCTTGGCCTTCAACACTTAGGATCTCTGGCCTAACAATCACATAAGCCCACCAACTTATACAAACTTGGCTCACCAGTATATAAAACATTTTTACAACTCATTTCATAAAAAATATTTAGAACTGGGCTCGGCCTTGGGGACATTACAATTTCCTTAGAAAATTATGGGAAGACTATGTTTTAGGTCACCATTTCAACTACTTTGACATTGTTGAATTATAACGGGTGGGTCATGGGTCCACATAGCATAGAGAAAATTCTAGGAGTGACCCATTTCTAGGTCTTCATCCTCCTAGGTAGAGATCTAATCCCCTACCTAACATCATCCCATAGAAGAAAACATCATCTAAACCAAGACATCCATATCCACCTTAACCCATATCCCAATGTAGCACAACACATTCATAGCATTATCTCACGAGGAGTGACATTCATGTGATGTTGGGGGAGGGTTTGGGCTGTTTGGCCCTACAATAGAGTCTATCCATGAGAGGGCACATGGATAGACTAGGAATTCCCATCCTAGTTCATGTATGTGCAAGCTACAAGTAGACTTGTTATGGAACAATGGAGGCCACTTGAAATGAAAGTTTCATGGAGGAGGTTAGTATCTTGATCATCTCTATGTTTTTCATTGAATATATATATATATATATATATATATATATATATATATATATATTGTGTATGTTTTTTTTCTATATCTAATTATAGGATGTTTGCAGTTGCTATGCATAGATAGCTGACCCTTGACACCTGCCTATGCACTAGTGTTAGTTTCTTTCAATGATGCAGCAGTAGCAATGGTGTGCTCATTCATTTTACCACACGCACAAGTATAGTGGAACAAGTGATTCATGAATTAAAATGACCCTTCCTAAAATATTTCTCATATGTTTTCAATCCATGTTCTAGTTGCTTTCAATTTGGATATGCATGTGTTGAAGAATGAATGCTAACTTTATCATGTTTAACCAAGTATGCAGTTCCACTTTGTTGCAATATTTATATTGTGAGGCATAATTGTGGCCTTTGAATTTAATGTTGTGAGAGTTCCCTATGAGAATTGATTTGGAGGTTCAATCTCTAGATCTATCTATTACATGTTATTTTAAGTTTATGTGTAGGGACTGCCCAATTTTACTAATATATACTTTTCCATAGGAATATGGAATTTTATAGAACCTTCCAATTGCCTAATATCTAATACTTTATTCACCGAGTCTACTAATATTCTAATGGTGTTCATGGGAATAAAGGATTTCATGATGTTCCTACTTCTTAGTATTCCAATTTGATTTGTGGTACATTTGATATATGGAAATGTGAGTTTTAGGATATCCACCTTCCCAATTAAGTGTCATATATTCATTTATTTGTGGAATTCCTTTTCTATTCCAATCATTATAACCATTCATTCAAAATACCATTTGAAGTTTATCTAGTTCATATTTCAAGTATTTTTCATATGAGATTCATGAGGCCCTTGTGGGAAGGGTGTGAATGATGCTTACTTTTTGAGATAGGTGGTGATGGCAGTTTGCATGAAGGTATATCTCTATGTATGAATTTCTCATGTAGACTTGATACTCAAGTCTCTGAGCACCCTTACTACTAAGATATACATCCAAAAATTGAATTTGGTTGTCAGTTACTATCTCAATGGTGAATTTAAGGTGACATGAGAGGATATTGATGTTCTCAAACAAGCATTCAAGTTCCTCTCTAGAATGTCCTCATTTGGTGAAGATATCATCCACATATCATTTGCATAATCCTAAGGTGAGTGGAAAGGATTTTAAATCCCTTGCTTCAAATTTCTTCATGTAGATGTTTGCAACTACTAGTAATCGTGAGGAGCCTATTTCTGCCCCATGAATTTTCTCATAATTGTTTCCCTTGTAGATGAAATATGTTGACTTAAGGCATATCTTCACAAATTTAGCATTTTCAATGTTTTTGATGTCTTCTATGACTTTAATGTCATGTTCTACTAATATCTTGGTGTAGAGAGACACAATGTCAAAGCTATTGATATCATTTCCTTATTCTACCCACGACTTTCTTCCTTTATGGACCCATTCTATAAAACACCTTAGCCATATGGATGTGGGATTAATTCCCTTGTTAAAAATCCCAACTACATCCCACACCTGTAAGACGCATAAGCTTGTTCAAACAAATGTGAGGAAATTTATAGCAATCCTATTGTGGTCCCAGTCCTACCACACCCACATCTTGCATCTCTCTTTCATTGCATCCCACACCCACCTTTGTGTCTAATGTAGAAGGATCACACTCTATGTTTCCTCCCACACACATCCTTCTCCCCACATCCCACATTCCACGTGGATATTCTAATCCCCGCACCCGCATTCCACATAAGACATGATTTTTGGTTTTGAAATAATCATAGAATCCACCACACATCTCTTTCACAATTAAAACAATTGTTATTAATTATTGAGGATTAATTCTCGCACATTTCCCCTAGGCCTTGTATATTTAAATGAAAGTTACCATTTAATTAGAAACATTCACCAAAAGTATGAGGGGGGATTTTGAACATTAGATTGACCCCTAATTTATGATTATGAGGGCTCCTATTGGAAGGAAAATATGATTTATAAACATAATCCTCACATTTACCTAAGTTCATTGAAAGTGTAAAAGATTGCAAAAAAAGAAAAGGAGAGCCACTCAATGGAGATACAACGAATTCATTGGCCCAAGAAATTAAGGAATTCTAATGGTCTATTGCATATAAGTGGAATTATGAACATTAACTAGAACATAAGATTATAAACAAAGTCTAGACATCAGGAATAGATAAAGTTGGGTGCATGGCCAAGTTGTTCAATTTCACAAAACTCGTAGAATGGTGTGCTTGAATATTTGATTCAAAGAAAAAACTTATAGAAATGAAGGAAAGTCGAAGGAATCATATCCCTTTAACACCAAACATTTTTAGAAATATTTTGTGACTCCCAGCACCAAACAGGGTCCTCAAACGTTTTGAGGCAGACGCTTTCCTGGATGCTCAAGGTGGTGGCACACATTTTCTCAAGAAGTTTTTGGTCCAACCTCTTGTCGAACCCTCTATCACCAATGGGATTAATAAATGCATGTTTTCTCAACTATATAGGGAACTCTCATGGATTTACGCATGTGTAGTTGGTCAAGACTCGACAACTTATGCTCCAAGGTATGTTTTATACATCCTTTGTTACTCAATATGAGTAGGGGTCATTTTCAATTGGGCCTAGATTATATCGAATGAGATTTCCCACCAATTTTCAAACTTTCTTTAGACTAAAAGTTTATACATGACGTCTTACTTAGTTCTTTATTTAGCTTACTTTAAAACATTTGATGGCATGCCCCCAATGGACAATGTCAATTTTAATGAGGATCATGCTCAATTTCAGTACCGTATGTTGTCGAAGCAGAAGGCATTGTTCCATTTTTATCAAATCCAATATTCTTTTGTTAGAGAGTGCATAATTATACTCACTAGGACCAAACCAACCAAGGTGATAGGGGTGGAAATCTATTTTCTTGTAAGGAAGGGAGTATGTGTATTTGACGAGGAGTTGACATAAATAAGGCTGTTTGGATTTGAAGGGAAGGTCCTTCTTCTTCCCTAGTTTATTTGTGATATATTTTTGGTTTATGAATTATGTAGATAATAATGGACATGGTCCTTGTTTTTTTATAAGAAGAGGAGGCAGATATCCATTTTCATTCCTTTCAAAATTGTTGATATTTCAGTTAAAATTTCATCAAGCCTAGTTGAGATGGCAAGATTTTTCAAGTATTTCAATATGAAAGAAGATGAATCCTACAAGGTATTTGACCCTTAAGGTGTTTTCATTGTTCATATGGTTTCAATAAACTACACCTCAGTTTTCACTAGGATGGAGGAAATCACAGAAGTACCCGTCGATAATGAGGAAACACATACTGAAGCCAAGGTGATAGCCACCACAAGAAAAACTACTCCCAAAAAGAAGAAACAAGTTGCTCACGATGATGAACATACAAGGGAAAGTTCAAATGTTGGTGTGAAGGAGGTCCCTATCCTAGAGGAAAGAAAACAACCAAAACACAAACAAAGGGGTGGATCGAAGACTAGTGTTGAAGGTGGTAGCTCATCATTCCCATAAGATTTCCTCTTCGATCCATAGAAATCAGAAATTGGTATTGACGAAAGACAAAATAATGAAGGATGTGTGGGTGATAGAGATGATGGGGACCCCCCTAAACATTAATTGGAGATAAAAAAATGAAGTTACTCATGTTCCCAAGAGAAAAAGGAATCCATATTGAGTAAATTCTCAAGACCCTAGGGGTTCGAAAACGAAGGTGACAAACATGGAATTTGATGATGTTAATGACATTCCCACATGGGTCGTGGTACAAATAGCGGAGAGTAAAATGATAGAAAATAATTTTTCCTAGGAGAAACCAATAGTTTTTTAGGAAGAGTGTGTGTCTCTTCATCATTCTAAATATAATAAATAGTCCAAGAAGCTATATATTTAAAGGGTCGTTATGAAGGATAAAAGAGTGACAGGAAAGTGGAGCTCTGAAATTGAGGTTAAAAATTTTAGGCCATCGAGGGTTCTTAGGTTTCACCAAGACACAGGTGAGGCATTAGCTCAATCAATAACTGAGTAGGATATATAGAACACTAAATTGAAGAAAAGTATAAGGGAACTCTAACTTTCCCTTAGCACAAGGAAATTATTCATAAAGCCTTTATCTATGATGGTCTCAAATGAGTTTCCTGAAGAAGTGACTGGATCAAGATCTAAGGTCAGAAGGGATATTAAATTTTTTATGGATGTTGGAAAATATGTTGTTTAAAATATTAATAAAAGACTTGGAATAATCATGGAAGCTCTAGAGATTTCTATAGAGGCAGGTGTCATGACGAGAAGAGATTGTTCACTTAAGGAATTCTTGCAAAATAATTGACAAAATAATGAATATTTTTATAAAATGCAGTAAGTACCTTCATTGCAAGCATACCAAGCATGGGAAATATTACAAGATAGAAGAGAGATTTCCCTTCTAAAAATAGATTGAAGCAAATATTGTTGGAATATTCACCAATACTGAGAGGGGGGGGGGGGTGAATCAGTATTGAACAATTTTTACCACTTTTAATAAGAACATGTAATCATCAATTTTATCGATCAGTTATCACTTATGACTGCATTCAATATATCGTAAACATATAACCATAAACAATGCATCACATCATAATCACAGATACATAGTATGTCATACTTTTATGTGGAAACCCAAATGGGAGAAAACCACATAATTATTCCTTATATATCAAAATATTACATTCATAGGAAGCACCAACTTCCAAATTCTCCATCATAAACTGGAAGGAGGCTCCAATATGAAGGAAGCTACAACTCCCCAAGTTCTCCAACTCCAACTGGAAGGAAGCTCCAACCTGAAGGAAGCTAAAACTCCCTATTTTCTTCGGCTCCAACTGGAAGGAAGCTACAACCACCTAATTTAAAGAATCCAACTTGAAGGAATCTCTAACTCCCTGTATTCTTCGAATCCAACTAGAAGGAGGCTACAAACCCCTTTCCTTTCCCCTTCCTTCCACCCTAAAATATAAGTGTAGACACAACCTGTCACCGAAACTGCCATCGATAATAAACTTGTCACTGATAATAAATATGTCAATGATAATCAACATGTCACTTATAATCCACCTGTCATGAATAATCAACCTGTCATTATCCATGTCACTGTATCCATCACTTCCACAATCATTGTCATTGTCACTGCCACTGTCATTGTATTTTTCACTCATATTGATATCTCATCATCAACTAAAACTAGATCCACTCACATAGATCATATACCAATATCAAAACATGTACCCAACATCAATCATGTAAACAATTTTCCAATATATACCTCAAGAATGTGACCTAGTTTTCATAAACCATGTGCCAAGATATATACCAACAATATGCCTCAATAGATATACCTCAAACCATGTACCAAACATATACTATACATCCAAGATGTGTCTCTAAAAATGAACCATAACATTCATGAACTATGTACCAAGGATATGCCTCAAACACATGCCAACATCACAAATATATCCCTCAAACCATATACCAAAGATATTTCATAACATAAAAAAGACATGTATCAATTCATATACCAAATATATTCCTCAACCATAACATCACCATGACACGTACTTTATGAATCCATGTACCAACAAGGCCTCCAAAACATGCTTCAAGCATGTTCCATACCATCTATGATACAAGCCTTAAACCAAATGAAAATAATACATTTTTATAATGTATAAGACCTAATGCATATCATCATAGACCAACATAACAATCTAGTGCATATAATCTTCAAAAAACACAATATAGCATCTTCATTTAATTTTACCTCAGTCTCATGGGACTAGTTTTTGGATTAGTCACAAACCCTAAATTTCAGTAAGAATAACACCATACATGTAATGAATAAAGGTATGAAAATTGTACCCAATATTCTTCAATATCTTATCTAAAATTCCTCCAAGTTTCACTCCTTGAATCATCCCTGAAAAGGCGTGATATAAAAAATGGCATACCTTGTTGTACTCTAACCTATTCTAGAGATCTAACTTGTAGAGCATGCCATGCGCTGAATATTTGATATCTAGTTTTGAAACTCATACACAACATACTAAGGAATGTAATATTTCAATTTAAATTGTTCTCATATAATTTGGATACTCTATGAAGATGTTATGATTGTTTTTCTCAGAACACATGTTTGAGACTAGTTTCAGGACTAGTCAAAAACCCTATCTTCCACAGAGTGTATCTCCGAAAATACAATGACCCAGAAGATGAAAATTTTACCACAGGTACCCTAATATGTCTTCTAAAAATCCTCATGGTTTTTCTATCTGAATAATTCTAGAAAAAAGGTATATTGAAAATGGCAATATGGCCTTTAAATAACATACCTTAGAACACATCATTAGAAGACATCATCTTCTCTTGGAATTTATCCCTTCTTCACTTCATATTCCCTTTGAAATGATCCTAATATATCCTTGGTTATATCATATAAAAATCACTTGATTTGATGTGACAAATGAACTCCTAGGTGCCTTATTTATACTAGCTCTGGCACCCTTTTTTTAGGGTCAACTTGACCCAAATAAAATTCAATTTAATTTTTAATGATTATTCCATTGGGGACAACTTTACCAACAATATCCTTAATATTTGTTTTAATATTCATTGCAATGGGGTAGACTTGCAACTTCTTTTTTGCAACACTTTTTAGGGTATAACTTGTAACATTTTGTCCTTAGATCCAGGGCTTCTTCATTTTCTTTTGGGGATTCATATTTAAGAGGAACAATCTCCTCAACCGTGAGGAACCACATGATGTGCTACCTAACGTTAGAAATGGAATGGAGAGGACTATCCACCTATGAGGGTTTTACATGCATTGTCATGTACTTCATCCTCATTTTCTTCAAACAACTTCGGGCTTCATGACCACACCTTTGGGGCTTCTCAACCACTTAACCACTTACCATCTTTCTAGGGATTCTAGTAGACTTCTTCAAAGCATCTTCCCATGAAAGACATGTTTAAAGCTACTCCATAAGGGGACCACTTTGGAGAATTCTCCAAATACACCCATCACTTGTAAATGCTTCCAAACTTGCTTCAGGACTTCTTCTAGGATTGACTAGGGTTGACATGAATGACAACCAACTATCCAAAAAATACAAGTTGGCTAGCTCAACAGGATAGATACCCTCGAACAATTTATCTCCACCTATTGTGTTCTTGAAGGAAGAAGAAGTGCATTGTTTCTAAAGGTAGTGGATATCGTCAAGAACTTGAAGTCAAACCCTTGATAATGGATTCGATTTTGTTGTCAAGGTATCAAATGGAAGCTAAATTGGGTATACTAAGGGTCACATGGAGAACATAATTTGATGGCCTCATTAACTTTCCTTAATATGAGATCCGACATTGGATAGATAGTTTTGTGAACAAGAATACCAAGCATCCATTGCACAACAATAGTACAACACATTGAAGAGTATTGAAGATGAGTTATTCTAGGTTAGATATAAATAGGACATAACAGTAGTGTTGTTACACGAGTATATTAAAGAGTGGATAAAGGGTATGCTAGAAGCAATAGATAACCCACCTTCATATTGAATATTAAAGAAACAGTTATGATAGTTTTAGTCGATAATGTTGCTAGTTATTTAAAGAAAAGAAAAAAAGAGCCAAGAAAAAACACCATCTCGTACATCCATTTTTTTTTTTATCATAAGTATTGTTTGAATCATTTACCTCAATTTTATTCTTTCTTGTCTGCAATAATCTAGTCTTGTTATCTAAATTCTTTTGTTTATGTGCAAGGTTGATTTCTGATTGATTCCTTTTATCTTTTAGGTTTCCTTTGCTTAATATATGGTCCATTGGAGCCCCATCCTAGTCCAATAGGATGAACACATTTCTTATTTTCTTGTTTAAGTATCATGAATATTGTGTACTGCCATTTTTTCACACATTTATTTTGACCTTGAGAAACAAATTTGTATTTATTATTTAAACTCCACAGAGAGCTATTTTGGATCTCATGAATTTTTTAGTTTATGAATTTTATTTAAGCATTAAAAATGGAGAATGAGTTTCCTTTACATCCTTATGTTATGAATTTTGCAAAATCATTTCAAGTTTTTGGAAAAAGGACCAACTATACTACTATGTGTTCTATTTTTCTTTCTTCAAAGTTTTTCTTTTATCTTGCTATGATATGGGAATTGGTCATGGTGGAATGAAAGAATTCATTTTGTTTTCTTTATGTTGAAGTTTTTTTTGCAAAATCTTTACACGTTTTCATTGTCTATTCCACTCAGGGGAATTAAATGCTCGATGAATGAGAATTCAATTATTCATAAATATTGATATAATCATTACAAGAGTGAGAAACATAGGAGAACCACCTCTATCAAAACGAAGAGGGTATCTACAAATTCCGATGAGAATTCTCTACAAGGTTGACTCTTATCCTTGACAAGAAAACAGATCAACAAAAGATTGCTAGAATTTTAGCATCTTCTACATTTTGGATTTTGATATATTTTATAGAGGATGATGAGTCCTTAAAAAAGAGACTGTATTACCAAAGTGAAGGATGAGTAACTCAAAAAGAAATTTTTCTAGACAAGAAGTGAGACAAGAAGTAAATCTTTATGAAACTTGGGTGCACCATATATACAAGGCATGGTAGCATTATTTGGAGTTACATTATTCATAATTAAGACATCAAGGCATGAAAACGGGATCACTATGGACTCTAAACACTTTAGTTTTTTCCTAGGTTCTTTATTGATTACTCTATAGAACTTGCATGTGAGGTGCTCCATTAGTTTTATATAGTAATCCACTTCATCCATTATGATAGTAGTGTTTCTCTTGTTAGCCTTGAGTATCTTAACGTATTTATTATTTCTCAAATCCCATAGATATTTTCTCTCATCCTTGAACAACTTTATTTTCAATGGTTTAAAGGATCTTAGCACTACTATGCATTCCTTCCTAATAGCTTCATCATTTTCTATTTTTGGATGTGAAGGAAGATTAAATGTTGTACACCAACTCTTCCACAAGTATCTTGCTTTGGACTACCAAAAAAATGAACCATTTCTCTAAAACATTGTGTGCTAGTGTGTCCAATGTGACCTTCTATAAATTCACCATAGTGCTCTTCTTATTCTTCGACAATCTCACCAATCTACTACTATTCTAGTTTTATTCTAGAAGTTCAAGTTTCAAGTGGATTTTGTCCAACTATTTATCCAATTTCACAAGATCACCATGAGTGTATATTATCTAAATTATTTATTAACATTGATCTCAGCATGGTGAATTCAACCTCATTCATTTGTTGAGAATACATGTAACACACATGACCCCCTAACCATCATTAGGCTAGTGGGGTGTTAAAAATTGTCTCTCTTTTTTCCCTCTAACTTGTCTTCCAAACCATCACTCATTTCTCAATTATGAGCTCATAAGAAAAATCTACTCCTCAAGGTCCTTCCAACAAATATAAACATGCTCAAATATGAGATACACAAAATAAGCTATGAAATCATGAATTTATTTTCAATATTCCATATGATGACATCATTGTGACCATGTGGTATCCATGTGGACCTATTTGTACAGGTCTCGAACTATGTGTATTGACTTATGTGGTTCCCCTATCCATGTTGGTTTAAGACTCGGTCGCTTAATGCTTTGACATAGGGAGAGATATCTGGATTTCAAAACTCTTGGATATCCACCCATCTGACTTTCTCAAATTCCTTGGATATCCACCATTCAAAATATAAACTTTTGAAAAAAGTCATATTTATCATAATTCCTAGATTCCTTGATTTCCATATATCTCAGTTCCTCCCACATGGTTCCTCTCTCTCTTGGATCCTGGCTTTCCAATAAGTATGTTTTAAATAAAAACCTGGATTTCTTCTACTTGGATTCACAGTTTTATCATCAGGTTTCCACTCCATCTAGGATCCTTGATTCCTTTAGATATCCGCCCATCCATAACTCTTAATTCCTTTGGATATCTACCCATTTGGGATCCATATTTCCCATAAATTCCCTTTTTAAATAAACCTGTATCATTGAATTTTTATATTAGCCTTCCTCTACTTACATGAGCCTCCACATGTCACTCTTCCATTAGTTTCATGATGAGTGTGTCACATATTTGTACCCTCATGCCTTCAAGGTACAACTTTCCCATCCTCTATATCGGATGACGAAGAATCACACCGATAAACGATCCATATATTTAGTAGGTTTTTAAGTTGCACGAACATTAATGGGGTCACCTGATCTCGATAGATCTGATGACTAGGATCTGTATAATCAAATGGTATATATTAATAGAGGCCTTAAAGGTTCTCTATCATTAACCTCTCCTCCTCATCCTAAATTCTCCAAGAGAGGACACATATCCTCTCCATGTGTCACCACCACCTAACACTTCCACATCAATCTCAGTTTCCTACATGGTTTGAGGATTAATCATACCTGGCTCACTCATCAAGACAATGTTTCCATCCACATGGAATATTCCCTTTCACCTTAAGGTCTTATGGTTTCTCCATGTCAAGGTTCCACATCCAACAATATGGAATATTACATTTTACTAAATTTCCTTTTTAAGAATATCATATCTATGGATATCCATATCGTCCAGGTTCCACCATTCCATTCCACCATTGGCATCTGGCATCCAATGTTTTTCAAAAATCCATTTATTAGCAACTCTATATTTACAAATGGTCCAAATTTCGCCTCCAAGTTTCTCCATCCAACCTTCGTCTCTTGACCTGCCACCATGGCCCCACTGATGAGGTTATGTTGATGTGGGACCTGACATAACTTACAATATGGCATCTGATGCAACATCCTAATGTGACATCAACAATCTATCCTTTTGTTGCAATCGTTTTTTGAGAATTTCCATATTTCTATATTCCTGGATGGTTCGAGTTCCATCTCTTAGTTCCATCTCTTGGTTCCATATCTTGGTTCCATCATCCATCCTTCAGCCTTTGGCACACCATTGTGGCCTACTGACAAGTACACCTTGCATATGTACCTCTTGACATGGCATGCTAACGTGGTATGCTGAAATGGAACTTTTGAAACCAAGTGTTGACATGTCAAATTCCATCCTGGATAGATTTCCTCTACACAAGGGAGTCCCTTCATTGCTAATACAGTCCCTCAATTCCCTCCCCTTCCAATGCCAATTTTTTTCCAGTAAGCAACAAGCTCACAACCCTCTCATCTCAGGTTGGGATTCGAGTTCTCAGAACAACCACACAAGTTCTCTTTCCTTGTCTCTTTGTCTTTTTTTCTCATTCCTTCTCCCTCAACTCATATCACTCTGTAACACTATGTATCATTCTTTCCAAATTCTATGACAACTCAAAATATATCTTCTCCCTGGCCAAGTTCCAAGAATCTATATTCTTCCACATGACCCCCCATACGTCTCTACCTTCCTCCCCACAAGAAGATCCTTGGTTTGCTCTTATCTTCCTTTTGTCAAAAGGAACTCATGGTTCAATAATGGAGACTAATATGGGAACTTTATGTACCCTAGTTGATATTATTAACTTGTCCTATCCAATCCTCCATACATTCATTCATTTTGGGTGGTTGGATACTCAACTTCCAACCCCCTTCATTAATTACTTGATTTGAATTTAGGAAAAGGGAAATAACTAGTTATTTCAAAAGTTGATTCAGCAAGGTGGCTTTGGATATATAGTATATGAATCCCCCCCTACGGGCCCCTCATTATTCCCTCTCAGGCTATCATGGACATTACCAGTTCTTTACCCATCAGTCAGTTGTTTGAATTTTCTTTATTAAAAAATAATACATTTAAAATGTTCATATGCCATGATGTGGAAATAATATCTCCATGCTAAGATAAAATCACCACTAAAAATAATTTATTACAAATTAACTAGGGGATCAAAATGGGGGTGTTACATTCCCCTCCCCCTTTAAAGTAACATTCCCTCAGTGTTCTTCTTCATTTCAACAATACTTTCCAATTCTTCATCCTTTAGCTACTTCAACATGGTCATTTTATTCATAGGCTAGTCCATATCCATATTTTTGACATTTTAGGATATGCCTACAACAATTATCCAATAACATGCATATTTTTGTTAAAAAAACAAGATCACAGAGCAATAAAATAAAACAAATATGGAAATAAAACACAAAAGATACAAAATACAATAGAGACACATATATACGTGGTTCACCTAGTGCGGGCTACATCCACCAGAGAATGTTTTTAGGTCCTTCCTTTTTATTATCTAGCAAAATAAAGGGATACAACCTACAACATGCCCATTGTAACTTCCTCTTCTCTCTCATGGTATCCTCTCTCAGAATAAAATATTCACAATAATACACAACCAAAATACAAATCCCTCATAAAAGATTTTTTCCTTCTAGGGAAAAAAACCTAAAAGAACTTCTACCATCATATATGCGACCTTATAATGAACAGTCCAGATTGACTAGGAAATTACAATATTTTACAAGGAAAGTTTTCCCAATATTTCACTTCAGGGGCGCTACCCCCGAATCCCCCGCTAGAGGGGGTATACAAAAATTGTCTCCTCCCCCCCCTACCCCCCCCCAGTGATAGTTGTGGGGGGGAAAGACCCCCCCCACCCCCCTTAACGAATGGTGTCCAAGCTATTATAGCAAGATTTGCCTCACCATTGCTATCTTTCACAGAGGGCCTTTTTCCATTTCTCTATGCGGACTTTTCGTCCCTTTTCTATGAATCCAGTGCTAAAAATACATATTTTTCCACATATACACTCCCTATCTACTATACATCATGTGTATATGCAGGTTGCTCCACTACAACCCATGTACATCAGGATCTGTGCCAGAAAATACAAAAATGAAGTTGGGTTTCCATGTCACGATAGGAGATCTCTCATCCTTGGCCTTCCATATACTAGAAAAGTTCCGACTCGGCCCTTCAGTTGAATTTTGAAGGCTATAAGAACACAATTCCGAGCTATGGAAAAGAGGAGAAAGAATTCAAATTTAAGAGAAAAGTTACTCTAGAGAAATTACTTCATATTGAGTCTGCATCCCTTTCTTCCTCAAGTCTGAACACAGTGTTCATCCCCAAAGCTCTTTCCTTATTATTGAGAGAACCTCATTGTCACCATTCTATGAGCTTACCTTTGGTGGAGGATAGAAGTGGTGGAGGCCCAATTGGAAGGAACTTGGTTTCTTGGTTTCGAACCGTGCCGACATGGAAGTCTGTAATGTTGTCACTTCTGTTGATCATTTATTAATATAAATACTCCTTTCCTGTCCTATTGGTATCGTGAAAATATATGATTATTATCCATGGGCATGTTTGTAATGTTTATTAATGGATTATTCTATCTAATGTTCTAACCCCTTTATATTATCACTATATACTTGTTTTTCTTATTTGTTGGAAACTTGTTGAAGGTATAAAGCTTTGGGCCGAAGTGCTCAACGGTGGAACATCATCAAACGTTGGATCGAGGTAGGCCTCTTTCCTATATTGAACATTATTTTATATAGCATATGTTGGAATTGAGTTGATTTCTGTGGTCATACCTGTCTATTGTGGTTTACCCTGGCCATAGAGATTTTTTCCCTCGTAACAGAATTGGCGACTCCACTAGGGAGAGATCTTCCTTCTAAGGGTTGAAGTACTTTTTCTTCTTGTATTGCTATTTTTCCTTTGTGTTTCTTGTCATATCAGTTCTTGACAGATTATTTTCACTCTGGGTCTAAGTTTTCATCCTTTTTCCCTTTCCTGGCCTTGTTTTAAATCCTGTACACGCCTTTTGCCTTGGCAGTCGCATATACAGGCGTGTTGTCTCACTGCAAGCTGTGTATATACGCACTTTTCTCCTGAAAAGTCATGTATACCACTTTCCCTTACTTGTTTTCTTGGTTTAGTGACAGTTGGGTGGGATTTGATGATTGTTGAGCCTTCTTAGGTCTATGTAGTGCCTTGACAGGAAACCTGTTTGGAGTTGAATTTTTTGGGCATAGTCTTTCTCATCATTTTTCGTTTTTGATTTTTCATTGAACTCTAGGTTGTTGCTTGGTTGCTTCGTATTCTTCTTGAGTTATTTCATTTATACACAATAAAATTTTATATATCAAGTTGCTTGTCAGTCCATGCATTTTATTTTTAGTATATTGAAAATACAAAAAAATAGGCATTTTGCATTGGTTGGAATTTTTTTCTTTTGAATAGTTATCGTTAGCTTAGAGCATTTAGTGAAAGCTTTCATTTTACTTCTGAATTGCAGAGTTGAAATTGAAAATTGCAGTGTTTTTATATGCATATCATTCATTGAAAAAGTTAAAGATAAACTTTGCATTATATTCATATTTATTTTCTTGCAGAGTCATAACATCATGAGTTTCACTTCCATACCTTTTTGAGTAATCACGGCCAATAAAATTTACACTTTAAATTAAAATTGATTAGTCACAATTTTATTTTTTAGGGTGCACAAACTAGTCTAGGATTTAGTGCCTTGGAATAGGATTTTGTAAGTAAACTTCTCCAAGGCAATTAAATCAACATATGTGTATGAGACAAGGAGTTGAGAATTCCATTGTATAATTGGTAAGATCAGGAGGCTCCGCTCACATCAGAGTTAATCATGTGGTCATGCGAAGTTAGTTGAAGGGATAACCCCTGGATACTCGCCTAGTGTCAGAGATATTTCTGTGGATTTATTCATATTTGGGGATATTTCTAGTGTCCATACCTCCGTGAGAGGTAGTACTTTCAAGGTTTCAATATTTTCTACCTTGCAATACGGTGATCTGAACTTACGAATTCTCACCTGTGCATCGGTTATATAGTGGTTTATTATTTTCTTGACTTAGGTATCGCATAGGTTACTTGCAGGGGTTATTCTTATTGTACCCTGGGTCAGATAGGGGTCACACAACACACAACCTTTATGGAGGATTACCTCTCTGGGGGGATCTGACCGACTAGTTGTTAAGCCCACGAGGGCCCCTATAACTGATTTTGTTACCTCCAAACATTAGTGGGGAGTCTCAAGTCCCTCTTGGATGAGGTATACCTTCTTTAGTGAGGGAGGCCACTCAACCACTTTAGCCTATTTGCATGCATATTGTTCCTTTGACTTTTTGGTATGCTCTTTGAGTACTAGTTGGCCTTAGGAGTCTATTTTGGATTTCATCATCATGGACAGTGGAGTTTCTTTTTCTCCCTCATTCACTGCTACCCACCCCATGATGCCTGCTCATTTCATGGGGACTGACCCTTTCGATTTTTACAATGGTATGAAGAACTTCAACGCTTAATCCTCACCTTGGGTCTCTAGTCATTTTTTTGTTGATATGCCTTCCCCCGTGCAATCCTCTCCCTAGCCCACATATATGAATCCTACCATTAGATCCAGGGGCACCATGGATCTGATGCCTACTTCTTCATTTGATATGAGTCGTGTCCCCATGGGAGGTTGGAATGTTCCCCCTTATGGATCCAATACTAGCTATGCCCTTTCAGGATCCAGTGCTTTGATGGGTGATTATTCCACTTATTACACCCCACCCATGTACCTTTCGTCCGCCATGTTGGTTCCTTTGAACACTTTTTCCATGATAGGTCCTCAAGTACCCCCAAGTATTTCATATGTGGAGAATCAATTTTACGGTTTGGGCTACCCTCTTTATGGGACCCCTTCACAAGAGGGAAACATATATCCTCACTCGAATAATTCTTATCCTACCTTGATCTCTTCGCATCCCTCAGTGACGATGTTCGTCCAAACCTCTTGATCAGACCATTTTGGTGTAAACCACCACTTTTCTGGGTAGGGATAGGGGGTACACCAGGATCCTTTTCGGCCTGCAATGTTTCAGAACCAGTCTTTCCCTGGACCTTGGAATCAAATTGCAATCTATCGCTAGCCCAATTACTGTCAGTCACACTGGTGCTCCATCACCAACCTCTGTCAGTCATGTTGGAGATGGGTTGACATTTTCTACAAATTATGTCAACAGCTCACACCCAACCTCTGCTAATTATGTTGGGGAAACCATCATTTTCACTCTGAATCATAGTCGAGTCACGTCTCCAACATCTATTCATCATATAGGAGAATACTCTCTTACCCCTTCCAATCACATCGAGAGTGTGTCACCAACCATTATGGACGACGCTGGGAGAATCGAGAAGCCTAGATGTCTCAGACATAAGCCTAAATTCCTTTGTAGGACTTGTGAAGGAAGCCACCTTACTCACTTGTGTCTGGCTACTATCGAGATACCATAAGTGTGGGGATCACCCAAGAGCCCTTTGGATTCTAAGGCATCCCTGGTTTCTCCTCACACCATCTCTCCTTTGATCGTCTCGTTGGTTTCACTACCGCGACCGCATCCCGACCTCACCCCCTTTGTTGAGGATGAAGCATTTCTTGTCCCCGTTACTATGCATCCTCTTCAACCTATGATTGAAGAAGTGTCCACGCCAGTGAAATCTCTGGTCAATCCTAATCTACATGAAGAGAGTGATGCACCTTTCAGTCATGTCATCAACATTCTAGGCCCTTCCCCTTTCGAGTGAGAGATATTTATTCTTCCCCCAAGTGCTCTTCCTCCAAGTCCTAATGAGGTTCCCTTTGATTGGGAAAACCTGATGGGGTATCCCATACCCCCACCTATGTCTTTTCCAGTAAGATACATGATTTGAACCATCACGGAGACTGTATACTCTATTAGCACTTTCTCCTCCTCGACTTGGAGACCTTTAGGTTTTCCCCAAATTTTGTCAGCTATCTGTAAGATATTGACTTTCCGCAGAAGACCAAGATGGGAGCCTTGGCCTCCCCCTTTACATGTTGATTAGAACAACATGAACGAGACTTAGTTAAGTTTTTTTCCGACTCATCTAAAAAACTGAAAATATTGTCGAGTGATTTGTCCCTTTCACACTCGTTAAATTGGATTTGAAAGGTCATGAGTCTTAGTTAAGCTCTTTTTCAACTCGTTACCAAAAATAGAAAATATCACCGAGCGAACTTGTCTTTTTCACACTTGTAAATTGGATTTGAAAAGACGTCTATTTGGCACAAGTTTACCCCTTTTTCACACCAAATAGACTAAAAGACATAAAAAAGGACATTTTTTGGCGTTAGGTTGTGATTGCATCTCATGCCCTCTCTTGCAGTATTGATCCTTTAGTCGGTTCTCACTTCGCGTTATAAACCGTTGCCTAAGAAGTTTTTTGCATCCTTAACCAAGCAGAGCCTTGTTTATATCCTTCGCAATTTGACACCCAATACCCTGGAGGGAACATCACCCCGAGTGTCCATCTCCTGCATGCTTTTCCTTGCATTGAGCATCGGTACGTTCCACTGTTGGAACTAGTTTTGCTTACTTACGACACTTGTTTCCTCCTATGTAAAATAGCATTCGTTTGTTATGAAAAAAAAAAAAAAATAGGCGGGAAGGGAGTACTATATTATAATTGGCAGCAGTCGTGTCGCATTTGAACAAAGAACAAAATTATTGAATACTTGTGTCATCATAATTTTGGGTTTAGCATAGCCTTAGAAATTTGATCTCATTACAGAGTTTTCTCTACCCACCGGTTACTCTTTCGGTCCCTATAGAGAACATTATTGATGCCTCCTTCATCTAATAGTCACATCATTGAGTCTATGATGTCGAAGTCCACCATATGTCTCATGCTCTTGTTCAAAAGAAGTCTATCAACCTCTGTCGGCCATTCCTCATAAATCTTGACTTTGCATTTCGGCCATACCCTCAATTTGTCTCAGAATCACATGATATTATGGTATTATCATGCACCCTAGCCCTACTTTCATCATTGGTAGGTCACCTTGAACCCAACAGTCAACATTTCATCATTGGTCGTTGACTAGGTGGTTTCCCTTGTGTTCGACAGCAAGACATCTATTCACACTTTGGGATTTATGAAGTTTCTTGGATTCCATTAGCCTTATTGGTGGTTTCCTCACCTTTGTCAGTAGTTTTCATCATTGGTTGTTATTTAGAGGGTCTTTTCTGTGTACCGCTTTCATTTGGCACACACGAAAGATGAACAGGGTCATGGGTTCATGAACATGTTCTTCGTCTGATATCCACCAAATTATGAAGCTCCTACTTTTTTCCTCATGCTGACTAATGAGAGATGCCTTAATGATCTCCTTCCAGCGGGTTTCTTTCCATCGACTTCAAATCATTTATTATAGATATGGGAGCTAGAGTTTTATGAGTACCTTGAGACTTGCAGTCATTAGTGGTAGGTTCTCTTTCCATTGACATATGGGAATACATCAATGTCTCCTGATCAATGGATTCCTCAGGTGTTCAACATCGACTCCCTTATTCACACTTGTAGGAATGTACTCAGTTCCTTGATAACTACTTTCATTATTGGTAGGTTGTCTCACGCTTGTTAATGGTATACCTCAATGAACGGTAATCAAACGATGTCTCGTTGTGTTCGACCTCAACTCCTTTATTCACATAATGTAGACTTGCTCCTTTGGTGGATCTGTAGAAGAATTGAAGACATCACTATGTGGTTGTTGCTTTCCTGAGTGGTTGCTTCGTTTTCATTGGACCAACACCTATTTGAATATAGTAATCATGGGACATCATATTATACTCCATTGTATACAAATATCTTCAGATTGGTTTTGAGGCTGGTTCTACTGGGCCTTGCACTTGATTACGACAGCTTTGGCATATAACCAAATTTGTATTTTCCTATTCATGGCCACAGACACATATTTGGTATATTTTTCCACATGGATATGCATTGTATTCTATTGGTAACCATGTATGTAAAGTCAACACAAAATGTAATGAGAAACTAGTCTTTCTAGTTGGGTTTACACCAATCCACTTTTGGGTTATTGATAATGTATTTCATCCATCATAGATACTCCTCTGATATCACACATTAGGGGGCATTTGTTATAGCAAGATTTTCCTTACCATTTCTATCTTGCACATAGGGCCTTTTTCCATTTCCCTATGCAAACTTTTCATCCCTTTTTGATGAATCCAGAGCTGAAAATACATATTTTTCCACATATACGTGCCCTATCTACTATACAGTATGTGTATATGCATGGTGCTCCACTACACCCGCATACATAGAGATTTGTGCTAAAAAATACAAAAATGAAGTCAGGTTTCCATGTCACGACAGGATATCTCTGATCCTTGGCCTTCCATATACTAGAAACATTCTGACTTGACCCTTCGGTTGCATTTTGAAGGCTATAAGCACACAATTCCGAGCTATGGAAAAGAGGAGAAAGCATTCAACTTTAAGAGCAAAGTTACTCTAGAGAAATTACTTCATATTGATTATGCATCCCTTTGTTCCTCAAGTTTGAACACAGTGTTCAGCCCCCAATCTCTTTCTCTATTGTTGAGAGAACCTCATTGTCTCCATTCTATGAGCTTGCCTTTGGTGGAGGATTGAAGTGGTGGAGGCCCAGTTGGAAGGAACTTGGTTTCTTGGTTTCGAACCATGCTGACACGGAAGTCTGTAATGTTGTCACTTCTACAGATCATTTATTAATAGAAAAACTTCTTTCCCGTCCTATTAGTATCGTTCAAATATATGATTATTATCCATGAGCATGTTTGTAATGTTTATTAATGGATTATGATATCTAATGTGATAACCCCTTTATATTATCACTATATACTTTCTCTGCTTGTTTGTTGGGAACTTGTTGTGGAAACATAAGCTTTGGGTTGAAGTGATCAACGATGGAACATCATTGAACATTGTATTGAGGTAGGCCTCTTTCCTATATTGCACATTATCTTATATAGCATACGTTGGAATTGAGTTGATTTTTGCAGTCATACTTTTTTGTTGTGGTTTACCGTGGCCATAGAGAGTTTTTCCCTTGTAACACAAGCATGACTAAAACAAACATTTGAATCAAGAAGATAATTAGGATCCACAACCAACAATATCCCACTTGGAGACTGATCACAACAACTCCACTGCTATCGTACCTACTAGACAATGATTGACCTTGGACCTAGAAAATTTCTCATCTTCACCTTCATTATTGAAGGACAACTAAAACTGAGTAGGAACTTAGTTTATCCCTGGTTACTCCCTTTGTTAACATGTCTACAAGATTTTGGATAGTATGTATCTTTTCCAACTTCAAATGTCCATCTTCCAAGACAGATCGTATGAAATGGTACCTGAGTTGTATATGCTTAATATTCGAATGGAAAGTTGATTTCTTTGCAAGATGAATAGCAGTCTTATTGTCGTGGTACAACATGTTATTCTCCTAATTATTTCCCAATTCCTCCATAAAACTCTATAACCAAATCATTTCTTTACTATCCTCTGTAGCAGCAACATAATTTTCTTATGTTGTTGAAAGTGAAACAACCTTTTTCAATTTTGAAATCCAACTTACTATTGTTCCACCTAGAGTAAAAACATACCATGTGGTGCTCCTCTTGCTATATTTATCATCTGTCATATCTAAATCAACATATCCATGTAGAATATTGTCTGAACCTCCAAAACATAATGCATGAGTAGAAGTACCTCTCAAATACCTGAGAATCCACTTTATTGCCTCCCAATGTTCTTTAACTGGAATGTTCATATACTTGCTCACAACTCCCACTGCATGTGCAATATTCGGTCTGGTGCAAACCATCACATACATCAAGCTACCAACTACTGATGAATAAGGGACCCTAGACATGTATTTTATCTCCTCCTATGTATTGGGACACATTTCCTTAGTTAATTTGAAATGGTTGGCCAAAGGGGTACTAATTGGTTTTCCATTCTGCATTCTAAACCCCTCGAACACCTTATCTATGTACTCACCCTGAGACAATGTCAATTTTTTTTATTTTTCATGTGTCTTGTTATTCTCATACCAAGGATTTTCTTTGTACCACCCAAATCCTTCATCACAAATGAATTAGCTAATTTCTTCTTGAACACATTTATATCATTCATATTAGACCCCACAACAAGCATTTCATATACATACAACAAAAAGATAATATAGCTTCCATTTTCTATCCTTTTAAATTAAACACAGTGATCAGAATGACATCTACTATAACCATGTTCTGTCATAAACTTGTCAAACTTCAAATACCATTTCCTTGGATATTTCTTTACGCCATACAAGCTCTTCTTCAACCTTCATACCAAATTCTCCTTTCCTTTGACCTCATACCCTTGTGGTTGTTGCATATAAAATCGTCCTCCAAATACCCATGGAGAAAAGTTGTTTTTACATCTAATTGTTCAAGATGAAAATATGATACTGCCACAAGACTTAAAATAGTCCTAATTGAAGTCATCTTAACAACAGGAGAAAATATTTCATCAAAATCTATACCTTTCTTTTGTGCAAATCCCTTTACAACAAGTCTAGTCTTATACCGCTTTTTTCCTCCATCTCCTTCCTTCAACCTGTAAACCCATTTATAATGCAATGCTCTTTTTCCTACAGGAAACTCAACTGAGTCCCAAGTCTAGTTATTTACCGAGGAATCCATTTCCTCTTTCATGAATTGCTCCCACTTCCTTTTCGTGTCTAGAAGCATTGCCTCTTCATAACTTTTTGGTTCACTAGAATCAATCAACAATAAATAGTACAATGAAGGAGAGTATCGTTCAGGGAGTCTATTTAACCTGGTAGATATTCTAAAAACACGTGTAGGATTTTGAGGTACTTTCTTCTCATGTTGTTGTACATTTTTATTTTCTGGTACCTTTCGAATTTCTTCTTCAGTGATCTCATCAAGCATTGTGTATTATAGTTTTTCTTTTTCATGTTTATTTCCCTGCAAATGATATTTGTACATGACCTTCTCATTGAATATGAAATCTCTAATCCTAATGATTTTGTGATTTTCATAATCCCATAAGCGATAATCAAAATCATTAACATTGTATCCAATAAAGGTACACTTCTTGGATTTTTCCTCAAGCTTTGTTCTATTTTCTTAATCAATATGGACAAATGATTCACAACTGAAAGTATTCAAAAAAGAATGGTTTACCCTTTTTCCTATCCATGCCTCCTATGGAATGCCACCATCCATAGAACTTGAAGGTCCTTTGTTTATCAAGTAAGCAACAATATCTACATCATCTTCCCAAAACTGTAAGGGCAACCCTACATGCAATCTCATACTCCTTGCATGCTCCATGATTGTCCTATTCATCCTTTATGACACACCATTTTCTTGTGGTGTTCCTCGAACTGTATTATCTCTACAAATCCCATGGTATGAACAATAATCATCAAACTCCTTCTTGCATTATTCACCTCCATTTTCTGATCTAAGACACTTCAACCTTTTTCTTGTCTCATTCTCAACCAAAGCTTTCCATTTCTTAAAAGTATCAAAAACATAATATTTTTTTCGAATGCAATAAACCCAAGTTTTTCTAGTTGAATCATCAATAAAAGTAACATAATAACGAGATCCATCAACTGATGATACCTGAGATGGTTCCCATACATATGTATGCACAAGCTCTAGCATTTCACTCTTCTTTTATTTTCTGACTATGAGAAATATGACTCTCTTATGTTTTCCATAAACACAAAGCTCACATAAATCCAAATAAAT
>JZKD02S1679871.1:187571-209500 GCA_000966675.3 Picea glauca | reverse complement strand
TGATTTTTATCCACCTAAGTGCCTATGTTTGTTTGACTATCCCCTTTATAAGTTGAGGGGCCTAAGTGGTGCAGTATTTAGAGCATGCATATCATCATTCTTAAGAAGGAAAATGTCTTTCCCCACATCCTAAGACCTTACAATGTAAAATTTAGTTCAGATGCCTGGCCTCTAGTGTAGACATGCACGCGCAGAGCGCCGGTGCGCATTCTGAATCAATAGAATAGGCGCATGCACATAGAGACAGAATGCAGTAAAAGCACATGCGCTCCCGATGCACGACTGTGGGGTGAAATAACCGCGTGCCTGTGGAAAACGACCGAGAGAGAAAATCCGGATGGATTTCTCTCAATTCTCCCTTGAATTGACTGGTTAGCAGGTTGGCAGAGGCCGGTTTGTGTACTTGCAAGTTAATGAAAGCAAAAGGAAAGCAAAGTAAACCCAAATGAGGGAGGAATTGATACCTACTCCCCAGTATGGTCACCAATCTGTTTGCACCCAATTCGTCACTTGGTGAGCAAATAAAGGGTGCTTACATGCCCAGTTGGGTCTTGCTAGGCATGACAATTGTAGAGGAAAGGGTTAGAAAAAGAACAACAAAACTATGAACAAGAATTAAATTAAAACAAACTAAAACTATGAGCATATGGAAAAAGAAATAACAAACAAAACAAGACCAATATCACCAATGTTTTGAGCTGGTCTATTGATGAAATCAAAGCACAATGAAGAAAGGGAACTGTGGTTCCTTCTTCCTCCAAAGGAAGGCTCTTGAGGCCCTCACAAACTTGTTCTCCTTACAATAAGAAAATGACAATGATGGTGAAAGAACTCCAAGCACATTCACTCAATGGAGAGGTGAAATGGCCCAATGAAATGGTGCTAATGTGTTATTGTCAAGGAGTGATTCCTTAAAACAATCTAAGCAGCATAACATTACATGAAATTCCTTGAGAAAATGATGTTTCTTCATGGCTTTTTATAGCATAGCATTGGGTGATTATGTAACCCCTTTGAAGTGTGAAGAGGGGCTCTTTAGGGCTTCATTAGGTCTTTGACCAGCCTACCATGCGGATTCAGCTCAGATTTGATGGTCAAATCAGGTTGGGAGCTGGTCCATAAGTGGTTGGGAGGCCGACCAATTCAATAAATGCGTTGTTTAGCAGGTGCGCGGGTTTGTGCGCTAACAGATGTGCATCGTGCGCGCATGTGTGCATTGTACGTTCCTGTTACGCACATATGCACGCGCACCCATCTTATGTAAAGCGCCCTTCAAAGTTTGGTTACTTTGTATATTTTTTTACCCTTTTTCAATGCTGTGAAACTAATTCAGTGCCATGAATGACTTCATTCCTGTTTTGACGATGTTGAGTTCTTGTCGCCATGTGCGGATGAAATTTCAGTGATAACACACACCACTATAGGTGACATCAACACGCCATGTCATCTCTAGGAGTATGGCCTCTGAGGGTGTCCAATGTCTCTACCCTAGAAAGTGTCGAAGACTGAAGTCACAAATTCATGCAGACCGTTGATCTAAGATCCATTCAGGACCTTTCTCAACCATTAGATAGAGAAGTGGAAGGATAGGGTAAGTACTTCAGCGAATATCACTCTGAGAGAGTTGAGAGATTCAGGAGTGGAAATGTCCCAGAGTCTAAGAGTGCCTAAGTCCTGAATTGATTAAGGATCACTTGTCCCAATGGTTGATTAAGTCTTAGCCATCGGATTAAATAGTCCAAGGATAGGGTAAGTACTTCAACGAGTATCACTCTGGGGGAGTTCAACAACTTGGGAGTTGTAATGTTCTGGAGTCACGGAGCACCGAAGTCTAGAATTGATTAAGGGTCATCCATCCTAGAACCTAATTAATTTGTGATTGTTTATCTCATTGCAGCCTCCCGATGGGGTGATACCGTCCAGTCAATGAGAGATTAAATCTCGACTATCTGATCTGCTAGTAGAGTTATTGGAATGGTTTCAACAAATTTTAACTACGGGAGAAATTGGAAGATTGAAAAGGAAAATAGTCGAAGGAAAAAGTCTGGAGGACTTGGTCCCAACGTCAGTCTCATGAATAGTTAAAGGGGGTTAATTAGTGGCGAAAAAAGGATCTGGAAGTAACCAAGCCCTCATACATTGTGTTTGAGCAATATCCTGTGTAGAAGAATACAGAGGAAGGCGCTAAAGAGTGAATAATCCCATGGTTTCAAGTCGTGGTCACATGGAAAGTGGTATGAAGGAAGCGCTTGTGTAGAATTTGAATTATGTATCAGCTAAAGGAGATGTAGAAATTTTTCGACAAGATCTTGTTGCAAAACAAAAGAAAAGGGGATGAAAGTGATTTTTTTCAGAAATCCATAACTTTTAGCTTAGATATCGAATTGGGGCAAGATTACAATCATTGGGAAAGATTATTCAGAAGATAATAACATGGAGTTGTTATAATATGGAGAATGATAATATATTCTTCATGAATCGAGAAGAAAAAGGACTTGTAGCATTGTTTGGTAAATTTTTTAATATGCATAATTCTAACAAAATGGTTGCTTTCACATTTTACAGAATTAGGAGGGTGCAAAAATATCATTTCAGTATAAGAATTCATATTCAAGAAATGGGAGAATGAGAGGGAGTCTCCAGCCATGATAAAGAGGCCAAAGGTTATAATATGTTATAATATCAATGTTGGTAATGGAGAGAGAAAATCCAATGGACACCAGGCTAGAGGGGAGCAAGAAACATTGATAGAGACTGTGATAAGCCAATAAATAGTAGTGTAGAGTTATAAAGAAGGAAATGAGAGAATGATAAGATAAAAAAAATCAGATAAATGCTCAAGTGATGCAAATCTTAAATCAGTTGCAGAGGAAAACAAAGAATGGATCAAACTCAAAACAGGAGGAAAAGGGAAGATATCATGAAATAAGAGATGACCGCAAAAGAACTAGTTCTTCAAGAAGTGCTAGAAAAATTGATAGACATCACTCACCTCCCTACTAAACAAGGAAATGTTATACATCTAAAGGTTCCATAAGTGGTCCAAAGGTGTCTCATGTTAGGAAGCAAAGAAGAAGACATGAATTGGACAATTTACAAGGAGAGTTGAGGAAGCTTAACCCACCATCCTTTGATGGTGAAAGAGAAAGGGAAGATGATTCTAAGGCATGGTTGTTTGGACTCAGGAGGTATTTTCAATTGAATAACTACTCATCAAACCTAGAAGACAAAATTTCCACATATCATTTACATGGGAAAGTTGTAATCTGGTGGGATCAGTTGAAGCAGGTTGATCACATTAATGAGAATAGGATCACTTCGATGCGGTTCAAGAAATATTTTCGAAAGGAGTACCTTTCAGAACACTTCTATGACAAGAAAATGTAAGAGTTCTTTCAACTTAGGCTGGGAAGCATGACCATGCCAGAGTATGAAAAGAATTTATTGGGGCTGCTAAATTATGTGGGCTTATAAAATATGAGAAGGTGAAAATACAGAGGTTTTTAAGTGTATTGTCATATTTTTATAAGGAGAAGATTCAATATGATTAAACTAGGACTTTGACTGAGACCATTAGGAAGTCTAAGAACCTGTATGAGAAAGGCAAGGGAAGAGAATCCATGCATAAATATTGGAAGGAAAAGAAGAAGGAGAAATCTGATCAGAGGAGGAAGGGATTCAAACCTCCTTTCAATAGAAATAACCCTAATAAAAATCATCAATACCAATATGATAAGGATGAATCTAAGAGAGAAGACTCCTTGGGAAAAATGGGAAGACCATTAATCCAATGTCGAGGATTCAAAGAAGATCACTTGTACAAGGATTTCCCTCACAGAAAGGACAAAGTGAATATCGTGAAAAACATCCAAGAGGCTACAACAGTAGAAGACATGGGAAGAATTTATGCAGCCTTGGATTATTGACAAGCAGAGTACCAATCCAATATGATCAAGGTGGAAGATAATATAATTAATCAACTTGTTTCTATTTTAATTGATTCAAGACAAATTTATTGCTACATTGATCCTAAAATAGTGGATAGATTACGTTTGGAGAAAATTAAGCCTGAAAAATCAAGTTTGGTTCAGCTAGCCACTGGAACCAAAAGGAGAATCCATGATATGGTCAGAGGTTGTTCCATAATTCTTAATGGGGTGAATAATAATAATGATCTAAATATTATATCATTGGGATCTTATGATATTATAGTTGGAATGAATTGATTGGAAAAGCATCATGTTGTCCTAGATTTTCATAATAAGACATTTACATGTCTTGATGAAGAAGGAAAACAGAGCACTATGAAAGGAGTTCCAATACCTGCCTCTATAAGGGATATTTCAGCATTACAACTAAAGAAATGTTTCAAAAAAGGATGTAAATTGTATGCATCCCATTTGGAGGAGCCAAAAAAGACAAAGGGGCCAAGCCTTGCAGAATGTTTGGTACTACAATAATTTGAAGATGTATTCCAAAAAATACCAGGGTTTCCACCAAAGAGGGAGATAGATTTATCTATTGATTTAGTGCTAGTAGTTGCCCCAATATAAAAAACACCTTACATAATGACTACACCATAATGAAAAGAATGACAAATGATGTTGGAAGAATTATTGAAGAAAGTGTACATACATCCAAGTGTTTCACCTTGGGGAGCACTGATACTCTTTGTCAAAAAGAAGGATGGGACTTTGAGGTTGTGTATTGATTTTCGACAGTTGAATAAATCCACCGTAAAGAACAAGTACCTTGTCGGGCATGTTTTATATTCTTTTCACGAGTAGCAGTGTCACTTTTTTGCCTCAAGAAACGTGTCGCATTTTTGCCTCATTTTTCATGTTGCCTCGATTTTTGTGTCCATTGTTGGGTATTTTTTCGTCACATGGTTTTTTGTCAATGGTTTTATATTTTCGATTAAGGAATTAGGTTTGTTGACTAATACAGGTCATTGGGTTAGGGTTTTGAATGTCATTGGATCCTATATGTATATTGTATTGTAAACAATGTATCACTATGAATGAATATAGAATATGTTGGTTTTCCTAGTTTGGGTTTCCAAGGGAAAATATTTGTGTAATGTTTGTATTTCTCATTGTATATTTTATTTTCTTTTACAGAAAATATATTTCCAGTAAATATTGTACAAGGTTAAAATCTACACACCCTCTACCCATAATTGATGACCTCTTTGATCAACTAAGACAGGAAAAGATATTTTCAAAGATAGACTTGAGATCAAGGTACCTCCAGGTAAGAATCAAGGAAGAAGACATCAATAAGAAAACCTTTAGAACCAGGTATGGAGATTATGAATTTGTAGTGGTGCCAATTGCACTGTCCAATGCACCAATTTTCTTTATGTTCTTAATGAATAGTATATTCAGAAATCACTTGGATAAGTTTTTCATAGTACTCATGGATGTCACACTTGTCTATTCTAAGTCAGAGGAAGAGCATGAACATCACCTAAGATTGGTATTGAAAGTGTTGAGGGAACATTAGTTTTATCCCAATCTTAGTAAGTGCTCTTTTTACCAAGAACAAATCCATTACTTGGGACACATTATTTCAGAACAAGGTATAGCAATGGATCCAGAGAAGATTGAAGCCATTGGAGGATGGCCAATGCCCAGGAATGTTTTAGAAGTTAGATATTTTATGGGAATAGTTGGCTACTACAAAATATTTATAGCAGGGTTCTCTAAGTTTTCTCATCCCATCACTTCTTTGCAAAAGAAGGGAATTAAATTTGACTAGACATATGAGTGTGAAGAGAACTTTAATTTGTCGAAATAATTACTTACTAGTGCACTTGTTTTAAAGATTGTTGACCCAAATGAAATTTTGGTGGTATGTACAAATGCATGCAAGGAAGGAATTAGTGGAGTTCTCACTCAAAATGGACATGTCATTGGTTATGATTCCAGAAATATTAAAGAACAAGAGAGGAACTATGTCACACATGACTTGGAACTTGTTTCCATTGTTCACGCATTAAGGCTGTGGAGGCATTATCTCATGGGGAAGAGATTTGAATTAAGAACAGACCACAGTGGTCTGAAATATCTTTTTGAACAACCAACTTTGAATGACAGGAAAATGAGATGGTTGGAATTTTTAAGTGAATACGATTTTGACATCAAGCATATCAAAGGAAAAGAAAATAAAGTTGTCGATTCACTTGGTAGAAGAATACATCTCATGCATGCTACAATTGTTATTATGCATCAGTCAGATTTAAAGAGAAGAATTTTAGATGTTGTTGTCACAGATCATCATTACCTATAAGTAAAAGAAAGATTACAACAAGAAAATGTACAACAAAAAATTAAAGAATATGATATGAAGGAAGATGGATTACCTATGCATTAAAATAGAATTTATGTTCCTAGTTCCATAGAACTTATGAATTTGGTATCAAAATAAATGAATAATGTTCCATATGTCATACATCCTGGTAACCAGAAAAAAATTGCAGCAATAAGAAGCCAATTCTTTTGGCTAGGAATAAAAACAGATGGTGTTGATTACATTTCCAGATGTATGGAATGTCAGGGAGTGAAGGTTGAGCATAGGCACCCAGCAGGTTTGCTACATCCATTACCAATTCCAGAGAAGAAATGGGAAGTGGTAACCATTGATTTTATAACTAAATTTCTTAGGACAGCAAGAAAACATGATTCAATCATGGTTGTGGTTGATAAATTGACAAAGGATGTTCATTTTGTTCCGGTAAAAATGGCTCATACAACAGATAATATTGCAGAAATTTACATGAGGGAGATTGTTAGTTTTCATGGGATACCTAAGACAATTGTCTCAAATAGAGATACAAAGTTTACTTCAAAATTTTGGAGGGGATTGTTTAAAGGATTTGGTACAGATATGAACTTTAGCACAACATACCATCCATAGTCATATGGGAAGACAAAGAGAGTCAACCAAGTAATTGAAGACATGTTGATAATGTATGTGATGTGATGCAGGAGCATTAACAACATGTCAGTGGCTAGCGCACAAGGACGGATAATATCCCAAGGAGAGAGAAGCGCCAACTTTCTCATTTTGAGTTAAATATCAAATTTAATGTAATTAAATATTGAAAGGCTCATGAGGGCTGAGACATTGTATTGTGTAAGGCTAAGTGTAAGTCCCCTTTATGGGTGACAGGTAGATGGATCTAGATCTGATTCAGACTATATGTAAATTAATTGTAATTTAATGTAAGTAGGTGGCGGAAGGCTCGAGAATCCCCTCTTTTGTAAAAAATACCAATGTATTGAGATCATAGGCATTAGAAGAATCCATTAGATGAGAATTAGAGAGATTGGAAAATATCATGAGAAGAGAAGAGAGGAGCTGAGAGATAGAAATGAGACTCTATTGGATTCTAATCTTGTAAACATTATATAGAGCATTCAGATTTAATGCAAAGAGCATATTTCCATGCATGTGATTCTTTGTGTGTATATTCTATGTGAATGTGTGTTTTTTGAATGTCTACTGTGTATGTTTATGAATGCTATGATTGTTTAAATTGTTCCCTTTGTAGGAATAGCTATAATTCCCTATCTGTGTGAGTCTCTGAGTGTTCTGGGTTCTCAAGGCTAGTGCAAGGAGTGCACACCAGAGTTGTTAGAAAAATCTGAGAAGCCAGCACATGGAGTGCGCAAGAACTTAGTTTTGAGTTCAAGAAGAGCGTGTCAGGTGGGAACACCAAAAAAAGTCATAAGATCAAAAGGGATAGCGAAAGGAGTGCACAGAGAAAGCGCAAGGAGTGTGCCTACACTCATAGCAGTGTAAAATATCAAGAGGAATAGTCCAAGTGTCCATAGAGGAAGCGCAAGGAGTGCACAGGTGAGTCTTTAGAGTCCAAGACTTAAGAGGTAAGTGCAAAGAGTGAAAATAGAAAACAATTCATTAAGTGTTGGGAAATCTCAGGAGGAAGAGCATGGGTTCCAAGAGGGCATAAGGAATCATCTAAAGGAAAAAAGGGTTGAGACCCTTTTGAAGTTGAATAAGTTCCAAGCTCGAGATAGATAGTGCAAGTATGTGCCAGGGAACAGTCTAAGTTATAGACTGTGGAGAAGTGGAAGGGGTTCGCACATAATTTATTTAATTCCCAAGCTCAGGAGGGAAGTTCAAGTGTGCGTCCAAGGTCCAAATTATTCAAGTGACGAAGCTCAAGGAGGGATAGCAGAAGAAGCCACAAATTTTTTGTATTGGTATCCCTTCGATGTACAGTAGAGGAGGAATCCCTTTGTTTCAAGAAGATTGGATGAGATCTGTTCAGGAGAAGAAATACTCTCTCTCAGTCATCGCATCAAGGTAAGTAGCATGATCATTAAGAACTAAAGTTCTTTGGAATTCACCACACCGACTGTTTTAAGTTATTTTTTGTAAAGGAGGCAAAAGCCCTAAAGCTCCGAAGTCTTGGAGTGAATCTATGTTGTAGATCATAGGGAGGAGTGCCAGTCATTGGATTGGCTAAGCACAGATCTAGGTCGTTGGATCAAGCCCAGCAAGGAGGAGAAGCGTTGAGAAGAATATCATATCCCAACTGTCAGATCTGTGTGCAGGTGAGTGTGATTCGTAGATCTCACAACAGTTTAGAGGTTCGACACTCCGTGTTAAACGATTTATTTTTTAACCAAGAGGAATATCTCTCGAAGTCCCTAAATTCAGAGTGATTCCTGACCATTGGTCATCAAGTACACGTGTCAAAAGATTAGTGAGTTTCTGAAAGTTTGGAAATATAGAGGATCATGGGTGAAAAGTGTTCAGGTGTGGAAAGTCTAGAAGTCCTGAATCTCAGGGTTAATCTAGGTCATTCGTTGATGGGGACATGTGGACCATGGATATCCATCCTTTTATGATTTGGCATTCGATAATTTGGGGGTTTGGTGGTGATCAACAGTGAGAAATCCCAAATCCTACAATTCTAGAGGAGATCTTAGTCATTGGTTGTTGGAGGAGTGTGAGTCGTAGATCACCACTTCATCTTTCATTAATTCGAAGATATCGTGCATTGGAGTTGCAAAAACTTCCGAAGACTGGAATGTTGGAGTTATTTCTGGTCGTATATTGTGGTGAGAACCGTGGATCCCTGATCCCTGGATTCTCCGAGAGTTTTCCACTTCGACGTTCAGGAGAATTAGTATATGTTGAGGTTAAAACCTTTGAATCTCAAAGCTTCGGAGCTGAAGAGAGATGGAGTAGTTCATTAATTTGGTGTTCAGGTGTGTTCAGGTGATTTGTAGTGTTATTTTGTAATATCCTTCTAATCCCGAATCTCTAGAGTTCCAGATTCGTGAAGCACCATAGCACCAGTCCGAGAGTTCGCTAGTTCGACATTAGGGGGAATTAGCATGTTGTGAGGTCAAAATTCTCGAAGTCTGAAGTAGCAGAGATTTGGATCCCTGAAGCTTTAGATAAGAACCTTTCATCTTAAGCCCTTGTTTCTATCCCTCGGTCACATGTGATTTTGGACAAAATTAAGGGGCTAGCACCCAAAATCTAATTTTAAGGAAAAAGGGGCTTATAATAAGTGCCCAACGGGTTTCTGGTTTTGTACGGACCTACATAAGGAAGAAAAAAAGGGGCATGTTTACATTGGAAGGGATCCAACATGGATCCGAGATATGATTCATCTCATCAGAAGAACGATCCTAGGTTGGGAGGTTGTGCAAACCCCAAGGAGGGGTGGGGGTTTGCATCAAGTGGTATCAGAGCCTGAGTGGAAATTTTGTCCGATACCATCAAGTGGTATTAGAGAAGACTTTTGTTTGTAGAAAGAAGAAAAAGGTGGAGAAGGAAGATTATTGAAGCCCTCTGTGAAGAAATGTTTGCAGGTGTGTAACAAACAATAAACTTTCCAGGAGGGATTGTAAAGAATAAAATGGCTATTGAAGTCCACAAACAAGGTACAAGAGGAGAGAAAAAGAATATGAGTAGAAATAATATGGGTAAATAGCTCAAGGAGTACCCGAGAGGAGCTCAACAGGTTGATGCAGAGAATGCAACAAGAAGAGAAAGGAAGATGGAGGTATGAATGGCCCATGAAGAGAAAGGTAAGGTGGCCTATCCACCAGTTGATTTCCAGGAGGCAGAAGCAGATACTGAGGAGGTGGTTGAGGCAAGTAGAAAACCTTAAGAGCATAGAGGAGAAGATGTTTTACATTTGTGAACCAGAAGATGGAGAAATATTCAATGAGGAGGAAGAGAGATTAGTTGAAGATCTCATAGATTGCCATGAGGGAAATGAGAAGGGATCAGCTGAAGATCTCAAATATGGTTGGGAGGGAAGAAATGAAAAGTTAGTTTGCTAGGTGGGAAAGGAGGAGGAGATGAGACTTTATGAAAGTACCAGGAACTTAAAGGAGAGTTCATATTAGCAAGGAGTGTTAATAGGGGATGAAATAGATCAGCAAGGACTGCTAACATAAGAGAAGGAGTAAGAGGCATGAGAGAAGCCTCATGATCATGAAGATTCATATGGGATTGAAAACCATATGAATGAATATGATGAGAAGTTGAACACTTCAACTCTCAGGGAGAAAGATAAGAGATGCATTCTAATCAGTGGGGGAATAGACATATTCCTGCCAAGAAGCCCAGCAGAGGCTAGTGCATGTGTTGTACATGAGGAGGTGATGCAGGAGGAATCTGAGGAAGAGGCCATTGAGCCAAATGTTTTTAAAAATAACAGTTTATGTGTAACTGCAAGTGTAGAAGAAGAAACAAAGCCATCAAAGAATCTCATGCAAGAGGATAATTCATATGTAATTCTTACTCAGTGTGAGACAGAGTTGAATATGTTGGAGGATTGGTTAGACAATCTAGAGACAAAGGAAGACTTCCAAAACGAGACAGTCATGAAAAGTGGATCATAATTCTAGCATGAGGAATGAATAGATGAAGCTCGACTTATGCCAATCTAAGGAGGTGACAGAGAGGCAAAGGAACTGGTAGAAAGAAAAATTTCACAGGATATGGTTAAGCAACAGCTTAATAACATTGTTGTAGAATTGGAGTCTATATTGAAGTGGAAAGCCAATGCCATAGGAGGTGAAGTTATCATGGGAGACCAATATGATCTTCCCTTTGATCTATGTAAATAAGTGGAAGCCCTAGGAGAAGGAGAAATAACCCAGAGGAGGATCATCTATCAAGTCAAGTTGGAAATTGATGAACAAGAGGAGATGCAGTAGATCATATTGAAGGAGACGATCCAACCCATGGACAAGTTGGATGAGGAAATTGAGGAGATAAGGAGGTTGATGTTGAAGTCAGCAGAGAATACAGTCAACAATAGGTGGAATATGACAACGGGACATTGAAGTGGTAAGATAAATGGGGCACTGCAACATAAAATTTGGAAACTAGGAGAAAAGCTTGGAGCAACAGTAGGACAACATCAACATGGCAGAGGAGCAAATGGATAGATCTAGAGTGGATTTTTGGGATCTTGGAGGATATCAATAGTAGAAGTAGAGGAGACATGAGTAGGAGCTCATGATTTTTTCAACAAGGGAGTATGATGCAGGAGAATCAACAACAACATGTCAATGGCCAGCGCAACAATGCAGAAGGAGGGAACAGATCCCAAGGACAAAGAAGTGTCAGTTTTCTCATTTTGAGTTAAATCTAAAATTTAATGTAATTAAATATTAAAAGGATCTAGGAGGGATGATCCATTGTATTGTGTAATGTTGAGTGTAATTCACCTTTAATGGCTTACAAGTAAATGGATCTAGATATAATTTGGACTAGATGTAAATTAATTGCAATTTAATGTAAGTAGGTGGAGGAAGGCTCGAGAAGCCCCTCTTTTGTAAAAAATACCAATGTATTGAGATGATAGGCATTAGAAGAAGGAATTATATGAGAATTAGAGGGATTGGAAAAGCTCATGAGAAGAGAATAGAGGAGAGGAGAGAAATAATTGAGAATCTGTTGCAGTCCAGTCTTCTAAACATTGTACAGAGCATTCAGATTTAATACAAAGATTAGATTTTTCTGCATGTGATTATTTGTGTGTATATTCTATGTGAATGAGTGTTTTCTGAATGTTTATTATGTATGTTTATGAATTCTATGAGTGTTTAAATTTTTCCCTTTGTAGGAAGCTATAATTCCCTATCTGTGTGAGTTTTCGAGTGTCATGGGTTCTCAAGGATAGTGTGAGTGCACACCATATTTTTTAGAAAACTATGAGAAGCCAGTGCTAGAAGTGAAAAAGAATTCAGTTTCGAGTTTAGGAAGAGTGCACAAGGTGGAGACACCGGAACAGGTCATATGCTCAAAAGGGACAGTGCAAAGATTTCACATAACGAGCACAAGGAGTGCATGTACACTCAAAGAAGTGTAAAAACTCAAGATGAATAGTGCAAGTGTGCACAGAGGAAGTGGAAGGAGTGCACAGGTGATTCTTTAGAGTCCAAGACTCAAGAGGTAAGTGAAAAGAGTGTACAGAGCCAACACTTTGTTAAGTTTTTCAAAATCTCGGGAGGAAGAGAGTGAGTGCCAGGAGGGCACAAGGAATCATCTGAAGGAACAAAGGGTCGAGACCATTTTGAAGTTGAAGAAGTTCCAAGATTAGGAGAGATAGTGCAAGTATGTGCCAGGGAATATTATAAGTTACATACTATGGAGAAGCACAAGGAGTACGCAGGTAACTTCTTTAAGTCCCAATCTTAGTAGGGAAGCACAAAGTGTGCACTCAAGGTCTAAATTCTTCAAGTAAGGAAGCTCAAGGAGAGATAGTGGAAAAACTCATGATAGTCATTGGATTGGTAACCCTTCACTATGCATCGGAGGAGGAATCCCTCTCTTTCAAGAAGAGCAAAAGAGATTTGTTTGGGAGAAGAAAAACTCTCTCTCAGCCGTCAGATCAAGGAAAGGAGTGTATTCATTAAGCACCCAAGTCCTTCAGACTTCATTGCTCTATATTTTTAAAGTTATTTCTTGTAAAGGAGGTAGAAGCCCCGAATATCCAAAGTCCTGGAGTGAATCTACATTATAGATCATAGGGAGGATTGCCAACAATTGGATTGGTCGAGCATAGATCTGAGTCGTCAGATCAAGCCCAGGTAGGAGTGGAAGCGTTGAGGAGAAGATCAGATCCTAATCATTGAATATGCATGCAGGTGAGTGTGAGCCATAGATCTCATGGAAGTTTGGAGTTTCGTCACTCTGGGAGAAAGGGGTTATTTTATTTCTAGGAGGAATATTTTCCGAAGTCCCAATATCCAGAGTGAATCCTGACTGTTGTTTATTAGATACATATGTTAGTAGATTAGCAAGTGTCTAGAAGTTATGAAATATGGAGGATCGTGGGTGAAAAGTGTTTAGGTGTGGAAAGTCCCAAAGTCCTAAAGCTTAGAGCTAATCCAGGTTATACATTGACAGGGACACGTGGACCATGGATCTCCATCCTTCGTCGATTTTACATTCAGTAGTTTGGGGGTTTGGTGGTGATTAGCAGTGAGAACTCTCGAAGCCCGTAGTTCTGGAGGAGATCTCAACCATTGGCCATTGGAGGAGTGTGAGCCATAGATCTCCACTTCATCATTCAGTAGTTGGAATATATCATGTGTTGGAGTTGCAAGAACTCACGATTTCCAAAGGACCAGAGTTCTTTCTATCCATAGATCGTGGAGAGAACCATGGACCGTTGATTCCTCGACTCTCCAGGAGTTCGCCACTTTGGAGTTTGGGAGAATTAGTATGTGGTGAGGTTAAAACCTCTGAAGCTCGAAGCTCCAGAGATGAAGAATGCTATATTATTTCACCAATTTGGTGTTCAGGTGATTTGTAGTGTTTTTTTGTAAGATCCTCCAAATCCTAAAGCTCTAGAGCATCAAAGTCACGAAGTGTCGTAGCACCAGTCAAGAGTTCATTAGTTCGGCATTCTAGGTAATTAGCATGTTGTGAGGTCAGAACTCCCGAAGTCTGAAGTAGCAGAGCGTTGGAGCCCTGAAGCTCTAGATAAGCACCTTTAAGCTTAAGCCCTTGGTTCTATCCCTCGGTCACATGTGATTTTGGCCAAAGTTAAGGGGCTAGTGTATGTAATATGATTTTAAGGAAAAGGGATATTAGAATAAGCGCCCAATAGGTTTTTGGTTTTGTACGAACCTTCATAAGGAGAAAAACAAAGGGGCCTATGTACATTGGAGGGGATCTAGCAGGAATCCTAGAGCTTATTCAACTCCTCAGTAGAACTATCCTAGACCAGGAGTTCACGCAAACCCCAAGGATGGGTGGGGGTTTGCATCATTATGGATAAGCCATCTAAGTGGGAAGATTACTTGCACTTGGTTAGGTTTGCATATAATAATGGATATCAAGCTTCATTGAAAATGATCCCATTTGAAGCATTGTATGGTAGGAAATGCAATGCTCCAGTGATTTGGGACAATCCAACAGACAAAGTGGTACTTGGGCCAGAATTTCTCAAGGATATGGAAGACTAGATGGTTAGAATTAAGTAGAATTTAAAGGTAGCTCAAGATAGACATAAAATTTATGCATATAAGAACAGGACAACTAGAGAATTTAAAGTGGGGGAGCATGTGATTTTAAAAGAGAATCCCAAGAAGAGCTCTTTGAACTTGGGTAGTTGTACAAAGCTAACAACCAGATTATGTGGTCCATTTGAGATATTGGATAGAATAGGTTTAGTTGCATACATGCTTGCATTTCCTTCTTCCATGAATGTGCATAATGTTTTTCATGTCTCTTTTCTAAAAAAATATGTACATGATCCTAACCATGTTATTGATTGGCATCTGATTTAGTTAGAGAAAGAGAAAGGCTTTCAAGTCCGTCCAATGCGAATATTGGAAAGAAAAATCAAAATGCTTCGGAATCGAGTTATAGAGCTGGTAAAAGTCCAGTGGAGTTGCTACATTCCTGAAGATGCTACCTGGGATCATGAAGATGCCATGCGGGCAAAGTACCTGCAACATTTTGAATAATTTTTTTTTTGTTTTTTGTATATGCACTAAGGACAGTTCCAAAATAAGGGGGATGGGATGTAACACCTCGAGTTTTGAGCCCCGTATTAAATAATTTATTTTGTTAATCTATCAAAGGCCAAAGTTCCCAAACAATTGAAAGAGGCCAGTATGCCTAGGAAATGTAATGTTTTGATCATTATTAATATTAAATACATCATTTTTGATCGGAAAAGCCATAGTATGGTCATTAGATTGTCGACGTTTCATATTCAGAGCAGGATCCATCTTCAGGACAATCTAATGACCATACTATGGCTTTTCCGATCAAAACTGAAAATCCCACCCACAACAATCTCACTCATCAGATTAAATACATCATTGGCTTCTAGAAAGACAAGGATAAGAGTTATACGGGGCTATAATTACACAAGAGAGGGGGCTTGAGGGGATAACTATTTATTTTATATTTTATTTACCCATTTTTATTTTAATGGAGAATAACAGTTACATGAGCTTCTTGGGGGGAATTCCAAGTGGTTCATTAATTCCAAGAAATGCATAAACCCATCTTTGCTCTGGGGTGGGGGATTTCTTATTCTTCACTCATTCACTCACTCACTCATGGTTCATTGTTCATCATTCACACCTTCATTATGTTCTCTCTCCAGTCATTCTTTCACCCACTTATCTTTGCTCATTTATGTTTTGTCTTGGGAAGGGAAAACAAATTGTTGGAGAAGATCCATGGTTGTTTGTATGTAAATACTATTGGTGTATTCTTTCCATGAATTAAGGCCTCCATGTCTGAGATGCTATGGCCTATGTTCATTTTTACTCACAGTTGTGAATCCTAAGAGTCCCAACATGGATATTCTTGACCAGATGCACTGGAGCCCTAGAAGGAGATGGTCAGTTAGAGGGACTGTGTGGTAGAGAAGGGGGTCCATTCTCTTGGGTTGTGAAAGATGGCTAGAAGAGAGTTGGTGTACTTTGTATTGTTGTGGGTGATGAAAATCCTATGAGAGATTGAGTGTTGACTAGTTTGGGAAGCCGAGTGACACTCTGGAACCATCCTTTTGGATTCATAGTCTTGGCTCAGGGGTGACAGTGTTGTTGGGACTTGGAATATCAATGTCTACAATTGGGTGGAACGTCCTCGGTCTGCAGCCAATTGGTGATTATTTTTATGAAAGATAAGTGCTCTCTATCATGGTTTTATTTACCTATGTATTTATTTTGTTGTGTATTTATTTATCTATGAAATTTGTATCTATAATATGCATGCTCACTGGTTATTGTTGTGCACAAGATATGTCTCAATTATTTATGTTGTAGCTTGAATCTTTAACTTTGCATGTGAATATTTCATGCATCTGTATTCATTAAAATTGATTATAATTTGAGATAAGTCTAGAAGCAGACTTGAAGTAGCATAGTCCAACCTGTGGGTGGTTGGGTACATTACAACTTAGCTGATTAGTAAGTGTATTAAATTCATTTAAATGATCTTCAACATACCCACCTTCTAACATATTCATATTAAATAATCTCTTCATTAGAAATACCTTATTGGATGTTGAGGGTTTTTCATACAATTTAGCCAATGCATCCAACATCCCCTTTATTGTATTTTCTTTTGAAATATTGAAATCCACTAATGTTTCCAAGATTAGCCATATTTCTCCCAATGTATTTCTATCGAGAAACTCCCACTCTTCATCCTTCATGGCCATCGACTTATTTTATATTCCACCCAATGGTAGCAATAGATCCTTCTAATATAAATAATATTCCATCTGCACCTTCCATAGCTGGTAGTTTTGGCCATTAAATTTCCCAACCCTAAACTTTCCATCTTCTACCATTGCTTCCACTCGAACCAGGAACCCTCTTTTCCTGTGAGTTACCTTTCTCTTTGATAGCAATTGTTAGAAAAACAAGATCATGGAGAAATAAAATAAAACAAATGCAGAAATAAAACAAAAAAGATACATAATACAATAGAGACACAAATGTACATGGTTCACCCAATGTGGGATACTTCCACCAGAGAAATTTGTCAAGTACTTCCTTTTTATTATAAAACAAAATGAATGGATACAACCTACATCACGCCCACTGTAACTTCCTCTTCTCTCTCGTAATAAAATATTCACAATAATACACAGACGCAATACAATTCCCTCATAAAAGAGGCTTTCCTTATAGGGAAAAAAACCCTAAAATAAATTCTATCGTCAGATCTGTGACCTTATAATGAAAAGTCTAGATTGACTAAGAAATTAAAATATTTTACAAGGTAATTTTTCCCATTATTTCTCATTGGGGGTGTTTCCCTCAAATCCCCTACTAGGAGGGGGATACAAAAATTTTTGTCTCCCCGCTCTGGCAATAGTTTTTGGGGGGAAATCCACCCACATCCCCCATTAGGGAATGGGGTCCAATCATGGATGAAACAAATATTTGAATCAGGAAGATAATCAATCTCCACAGCCAACAATTATAACCAATTCTATGCATAAACATTCCATTGATGTTCATAACTCAGCATAAAATATTCCTTTCATCAAAACAATTATATGTTTGATCATGGATCTGCATCCATATGGATACCATTGTTATATTTCATGTAATTTTTATCTTACACATAGTACCTTGGGAAATCCATCTTTCCAAGGCTTCCTCACATAGGAACAATACAAATTATTACTTCCAAGGAATCCATTTGTCTTTCTCTAACATAGAATAAAACATATTAGTGGTGAACATGGCATATTATAGGGTTCTAGTGTCACAACAGCAGCCTCTCTTCCATGCTCTCTATCTCAACATCCATCATTTGTCCTTTGAATAAAAAAAAATCATCTCACCTGTATCACATGCATACACTAAATGTGAGATATTTTCATAACAATTTCAATCAGAAATACTTTAAATCTATTTCCCACAGATATCTAGTTCAACTTATTAATTTCATATGCATTCCATATAGGAAATCAATAAGGATGAGATTCCTTCTCATAACAGTTTGGCTCTTGCACAACATGCATCGTCCTTCCTTATGGACTTACACCATTTCCATATCCAAGACCATCCTTCCTAAAATTTCTCAACCCTCATTCAACCAAATAGGTTGTTAGTATCTCATGCACATTATACTCTTATTGTACATTCATAGTGGCTCACAAAGTGATATTAAAATAGTACATACTAACAATTGAACCACTTTTTTATGTAAATCATATACATAAATTATCTATCTTACCATCCTCCTTATAATGTAATCAATCATCACCAATAAAATAAACCGATGTGCCAATGTCCATGGCCACATTTACACAATGCATTTTGCATTGCCTCAGAAATGCCACATATCTATGTCAGACATTCCACCATGGTGAGTTGGAAATTTAGGCCAACCTATCACCACCTAGATAACCTTACTGGAATCCATTACCACATCAGAGTTATATCTCTTGGCTTGATCTAATCATGACCTCAAAATCAGCATAACATAACATAATATTAAAATTTCATATCAATGCATTCATTCTTTACCGGTATCCAAGGTACTAATACTCATGGATATTACAATTACTCCATTTACAATTCCAAAATTCCTTTAGGGTATTGGAAGGTTTTCCTTCCATAAGGGAATTCCAATAAATTCCCCTTTTCTATACACATGTATCTCTTAATGCATTTATCATAAGTGCTACTTATGAGAACAATCATTTATTCATCCATGGTTAATCTATGCAAACATGACACATCTATTCATGGATTAATTGCAAAGATTCCAATCGATCTTTGCTCATCATAGGTTTCTTCCTTTTTTATACCCCACCTAGGTATAAATGGAATACATGCATTCAATCACAACCATATACATATCATCAAAATATAAGGCATTTATGAAGGAATTCTCACCCAATTCCTTTCATACTAGATGCTCCATCGGCATGACAAATTCTATACATGTTTGGTTGCCAACAACCTCTATGGTGTTACCTCATCAGTTTGTTCTTTGTGGGAACTCATAAGGTTCCTTCACCAATCCTTCAATCAACATCCTTTTGTCTCTTCCCTCTGCACAAGGTTATCCACCATTGGTATATGTCTTCCCCTAACTGCTCCAATATTTCCTACACATAACAATCATAATCACATTTACATCAGTTGTCATGCAAATCATAATGAAATTTCTAGAGAATTTTTAAATCATCAAGCATCATCAGTTATTCCTCAGCATATATGTCTACACTCTACCACATTATTCTCAATGTGTTTCTGAGTGCAACATAAAAACAATTCAATTATTTTTTTACTTGTACATAGTCATCAACATTCTTATGCTTGAAAAAATCATACATACCATATTTCTCATCCCTAGAGAAATACAAATCAATAAACAAGAAAGGGTTCAAGGGATTCCCCCTTCCAATTTCCTCTACTCAATCTAGAATTCTCAGTATGGTTGAGTTATTTCCATAACCCTCTTTTATATTCTTCCTTCTTTCTAGGTATAGCTACTCCATTTCCTTGAGAAGTTATATTCAAGTTCAACTTGGAATTTCCTCTCTTAGAGAGCCTTCCTTCCCTAGATGGAACAACATATAAGGTTAGCTCATAAATGCAATTACAAAAAAGTGCATTATGTACATTAACCAAATAAAAGTTATAATCATGAACATTTCATTCAACATCGATCATCCTTTGTACATATGCATTTCTTCAAAATGTAATCTAGGATTCTTATACATTGGAATTTGAAGTACATTATCTAATTCTTATCATTCATTAATTCCATGGATTTGTTCTCTTGATAGGGTCCTTACATAGTCCATGTGACTACCTTAGCATGCAACTTCTTTGTTGGATAACCATCATATCTTGAAATGATCTCAACCCATGAGTTAGTGATAACTCTATCATTTTAGTCATTTACCTATAATTTTTCATAAGGAACATAGGTCTACATCCTCATAGTGATTTCAACCATGCACTCTTTTATATGTATTGACATTCAGTGTGCATTTCTACAGTTGGAACACTTTCATAATCCATACATGCATATATATTCAAACTTAAAATCGATCTATCTTATGATTGTTCACAATCATTCACATGAAAATTTTAGAGGAATACTCATAAGTATATTTCCTTCTTTCATAGGAACGAAGCATTTTGCATAATATTTTTTTCATAACTTCGTACTATCTCCTTTTGAGGTGTGTCTTACAACCCCCTCAAGCTACTATTCAACAAAACAAAACACACCCTTCAAGACAGCGGTGTCTAAGTAGCTATAGTAGTTCCTAAAACATGGAAATTACTACCTTTTCTTCATGGTCAACTTGTTTGTGCATGCATTCATACACATCCTATTAATGCATTCAAAACCTTCTTTTCAAGTGTGTGTGTGTGTGTGTGTGTGTGTAAACATGCATGGGAATTTGTTCGACAACACAGGTATTCCAACAGAGGACGAACACCTTCAATAACCACTCACATAACCAGATCAAAGATAAACACACCGATGTTTTCACGTGGTAAAACCCCTACGGGGAAACATCCACGGCCCCAGCCAATGCGGCCACTTGAAGTAGTTTATTAATGCAAAGAAAAAGATTACAGGGAGATTTTACAAGAGAGTCTCTCACAATCGATCATCGGCAAATAACCCTCCATGTTATTTAAATAGAGATCATGGACCAATCAGGTGTTAAGCCATGGATCAATGGCCGTTAAGATCGAGGAGAGTATGAACCGTCGGATCACTCTATGTCGGGAACATATCGTGACTGTCAGATTTCCTAACTACAAATGCATACTAATGCATACTAAAGAAACACACTTTTACCTAATGACATATTATACCAAGTAGATCTTAACTCACTCCTAAGTGTATAAATATCCTAACATCCCCCCTTAAGAACAACTTGGGATAGGATTGAAGGATTTACAATAATGACACAAATAGGAGAAGGAAGGAGACATTAGAGCCTATCCCCCCTTGATGACAGCTTCCTGAACTCCTAACATAGATTGACGTTTGGAAAACTTCGCTTCTGTAAGAGACTTTATGAAAATGTCTACAACTTGATCTTCTGTAGGGAAAAAGAGCACTTCAATAACTTGATCATGAATGAGATTTTTGATGAAGTGCATGTGTAGCTCGATGTGTTTGTTGCACTGATGTTGAACGGGTCTTTGGCAAGCTTGATGGCACTTTGATTGTCACACCAAAGTCTGGTCGGATGCTCGTGCTGGAATCCAAACTCTGAAAGGATCTGTCGAAGCCACAGGGCTTCCTAACTTGCATTTACCGCTGCTCGGTACTCGACTTCTGCTGAAGAAAGTGCAATAGCCTGTTGTTTCTTACAAGCCCAAGTGACAGGTCCTGAACCAAGGCTAAAAACATAACCTGCAGTAGACTTCCGATCATCAGGGTTGCCGGCCCAATCTGAATTAGTGAAACCAACCAATAAGGGAGTCCCCCCTGAACTGTAATGTATCCCAAACTGAACAGTACCACGAACATAGAGAAGTATCCTTTTAGCTACTTTCCAATGGCTTTCATGGGGTGTTTGCATATATCGGGCAACAAGACCAACAACAAAGGAAAGATCAGGACGGGTATGATTCAAGTATAAGCGGCTACCAACTAACTGACGATACAGGGTGGCATCAACTTCAGGAGAAGTACAAGTGGCAGAAAGCTTGACTCTAGACTAGAAGGGAGAAGGGGTTTGATCTAAAAATGAAGAAGACTTGAAAAACTTGAAAACATTTTGCAAGTGAAATGTTATGTGTTTAAAGCAACAGGATCAAATTGCAACACATAAATCAAGGATTACTTATGTAAATTACACATAGACAACAGCATAAACATTGAACATAAACACATGTGCACAACAATTGATAAAGGAGTTCACCCCTCTCCTGGGCTACATCTCCTGGTCC
>JZKD02S1679871.1:109023-176702 GCA_000966675.3 Picea glauca | reverse complement strand
AGAGAGACTTGAACTCAAGACCTCTTACTTAATAAGGCAAGTTTTAACCAACTGGTCTAGCAAAACATATTGTAATGTTCAGAAGGAGGATTGGGGTTGTTGTTGTTGTTGTTGTCGTTGTTGTTGTTGTTGTTTTTTTTTTTGTTGTTGTTGTTGTCGTCGTCTTCGTCGTCGTCGTCGAAGACGGCCTTGGAGAGCATGCTCCAAAAAAACTCTTTTCACACAAGAAAAAAATTTCTCTTCTCGATGACAACAAGGGTTAGATCTCAGTTAGCTTACCCGGAAGATGCACCTTTTCCTATCTATTTCTGATTTGCTGAGATCGCACAAGGCACGGGGCAAAGAGCATACGCAGATCTAAAAAATTAGCAGCCCGGAAAAAAAAATACAAACCGAAATAAAATCAAAACTTTACAAAAATTAAAAATGCGTATTCAGACTTTATACCTCCAGATTCTGACTGTAATGGTTGTATCTTGGGAAAACGGAAACCTTTTCGAGTGAAATGAAAAGTGTTCCTAAATGAAAAGCGTTCTCCGGACGTAATGGAATAGTCCTTTCAGCCCAGAAATGTACAAAAATGCCAAAAAATGGAGATGAGGCAACTCGGCTTCACGATCTCGATCTACAACAGAAGCGGGTCTTCAAACAGGCTCTGATACCATGTTTGACAACACAGGTATTCCAACAGAGGACGAACACCTTTAGTAACCACTCACATAACCAGATCAAAGATCAACACACTGATGTTTTCACGTGGTAAAACCCCTACGGGGAAACATCCACGGCCCTAGCCAACGCGGCCACTTGGAGCAGTTTATTAATGCAAAGAAAAAGATTACAGGGAGATTTTACAAGAAAGTTTCTCACAATCGATCATCGACAAATGACCCTCCATTCTCTTTAAATATAGATCATGGACCAATCGGGTGTTAATCCATGGATCAATGGCCGTTAAGATCGAGGAGAGTATGAACCGTTGGATCACTCTATGTCGGGAACATATCGTGATCGTCGGATTTCCTAACTACAAATGCATACTAATGAAACACATGTTTACCTAACGACATATTAGACCAAGTAGATCCTAACTCACTCCTAAGTGTCTAAATATCCTAACAGAATTGCCTACACATTCTTCCATGTCATCATTTCAGTCATTCTCATGACAAGGATGCCAGGCATATTCATAAATATGTTTCCCTATTTCTTGTGGTAGCAATTAGCAAGAGGTTACTCTTTCACACTTTCTATGAAAGAATTCCATATGTAAGGAATCACTAGGTAATAATGGCATTATCCAGTTCATAGAAGGTACCTAATTCCTTTAACCATTTATGCTTCATACATTTCAATCTTCAAACTTTCACCAAGGGAGTCCTTGCCTAAATTCCCTTTAATTAATTGAGAATACTAAAAACATACATTTATGGTTGTCATCCATTAGTGGATTCTACCTGATCCATTGGTGTCTCAGAAAGGTTCATACACTCCTTTCCCCAAACTCTGGATCAATGTCTCATTGTATACAACATACCCTTTCTTCACAAGTTTTTATGCAACATCCCCAAAATTTTCATCCATGCTATTAACCTTTCCTAGTTACTTGATCACCATTGATCATAAATATTCATCAATCAGAACACTTTACTTAATGATTAAAAATATATTATTTAAGTCTCCATACAGGTTACATGTATTCTAATCATTATCATAGGGATTTTCAACATGTCTATATGCTCCTATCAGTACATAAACATTCTAGTTTTCATTATTTTTCCTTTCTATCATGCCCATGCTCTTAATTAGCAGCATATAATAACCTTTTTCAAAAGTTAAGAAATAGTCAAATACAAAGATATAAGTTGAGATATTCCCCCTCATTATCATGGCTCCAATTCTTAGCCATGTTCTTCACCAACCAACATTGTCCTACATTGAGCTTCAACTACACTTTTTATGCATACTACAATAGCCTTCACACTACATTCCTATTACGAATATTTTAGAAGAGACCTGTCACATTTTCATCCCAAACCTATGACCTCTTCCACAAATATTGGGCCCATACATCCCTTCTAGTCACAAAATCCATTTACTCACACCTAAATGGATGTCTAATAGCAGGTCTCCTCCATTACAATACCAAATGGACTAGCCATAGAAATTATCAATTATTTCCTTAATCACAAGGAGTTTGTCCATATAGGCTCTAGCCTTTACATAAACAATAATTAGGATTTCAAGAGGCTCTATCAACATATACTTATAGAAAACATTACAATTATTAAACAAGTTCATTCATTCTATGGGACTCATACAGTACTGCAACAAATGTTAATTTTCAAGTTCATAGACCACACAACCTCCATACCATATGCTTTGTTCTGGAACTTTGCTTCTATGATTTTCTCTTAACCCTTTAGGATCCATTTTTTGAACCAAGATTAATCAGTCGTGTCTATGTGATATATCCATGGCCACTTAGGTATGGAATTTTAATTGTGCTATGATACCATTATGTAACACACCCAATACCCTAACCATCATTAGGAAGGTGGGGCATATAAAATTTTCTCTCTATATTCCCTCTAACTTCTCTTCTAAACCACCACTCTTTTCTCAATTTTGAGATGATAAGGAAAATATGCTCCTCAAGAGTCTTCCAACAAGTGTAAATATGCTCAAATTTGAGCTCCAAGAAATAAGTTATTCTCTTTGGAAGTTCTTGTCAATATTACATATGATGACATCATCATGCCCACGTGGAATCTACATGGACCTATGCATACAAGTACTAACTTACATGACTCATTTTATATGGATCCCCTTTCCACACTGGTTCAAGGATCAGTCACTTCAAGCTTTGACATAGGGTCAAATATCTATATTTGCAAACTCTTGTATATCTTCCCATCCATCTTTCTCATATTCCTTAGATATCTTCCATCCAAAATATGGATTTTTGAAGTATTCCTATTTATTAGAATTCCCATATTCCTAGATTTCCAAATATCCTAGTTTTTCTCACATGGTTCCTCTCTATATAGGATCTGGACTTTGTACTGAGTCCTTTTTAACTAGAAGCCCATTTGTTTGGTACCCGGATTCACAGTTCCATTAGCAAGGTTCCACTCAATCTATGATCCTTGATTCCTCTATATATATACCCATATAGAATTTTTAATTCCTCCATATATCCACCCATATGAGATCCATATTTCCTATAAAGTCCCTTTTAAAATAAACTTGGATCCTTATATTTCCATATTATCTTTCCACTTCTTACGCGGGTCTCACCTATACCTAGATGCCACTTGGTGAACTCTAATTTTCCTAACTTCGTTGATGTGTACCCAATGGTAGGCCTCCACCTTTCACTCTTCCAATGGATATAAGATGAGTGGGTCCCTGTTATAGCCCTAAAATTCCCTACTCATGCATACATGGCATTGGCCCTCTTACTTGCATAATTTTTCAAATCACTGTTGAGGAGCTCTACTTAAAAAAATAATTTTTAGAACATGTACACTCCCTGCACCACTATTGTCCACGTACATATGCTTGTTGGACACTAAACAACCTGCATATACCTCAAAAAGTTTCAAAAATTAAAATGTTGTAAGGAATTTGGTGGGATTTACAGGTTATTGGAGGTTTCCCAACCAATTCACCTGCTATAGCTCACCCCCCAACTGAATAACTATCCTTTTGTCATATAAAAGGATTTGTTGGGATATCATTTCACAACCAATCATAAGAATATTGAAACTCTTCCCAATTTCACTTTCCTTCCTTTCCCAAGAATTTGGTACCTTTTGTGAATTGCTACCTTAGTATTCCCTCTTCGGCCCCTTTTCTTCCATTCAATCCATTCCCTTTCCTTGAGGTGATTAGTATATTGTGAGAAGAAGATTATTGAAGGTGCACTTAGAGCATTGTAAAGAGGAGCCTGGACTAGGTTCGCGGAATGGTGGTCGATAAGTATTGTAAGTTTCAGTCTTTGTTTAATGAATAAAAGAATCTTGTTTCCCTATCCCAAATGATGATGTTTTGTGTCTTTTCTTTGATTTATACATAACATTTGATATCTAACCCTAATTTATGAATAGAAATAGAATGCTTGTAGCCTTGTTTTCCTAGTCTTGGATGAAGGTCAGCTTTGGGAGGATACTTGCAGTATTTGGAACTATAGATCTTGAGGAGATCATCACCAAACATTGGACAAAAGGTAAAATTACCAATTTTATCTCCTATTGATTTTTGTTCATTTATTTTGGTATGTTTGAGGTAGTGTAGAAAATAGGTTGACTTTTAGATGGTCATTTGATCTGTCTATATCCTAAACCCTGGCATAGTTATAGGGGGGTATTCTCGCTAGAAGAATTGGCGACCATACTTGGGATTATCTCTAGGGTTTTCAGGGAGGTTTTTTGGGTTGTTGATTGGTTTTGTTTTCCTTTTAATTTTCAGTTAAGTTTATTGAATATTTTAAGGGTTATTGGTCACCTACAAGGTGCATAACAACTTTCCCTACCCTATAAGTATGCTTTGTCTTTTTTTATTTTTGAAAAGTATCAGAGGTGTACGTACCCTGCTTTGGGTCAACCTGCATACATACACGCTCTTCACAATAGACACATTGCATACATATGCAGGTTGTTGATGCAAAAACTCGCATCTCTATTTCTTGAAAGTGTTTTTTAATAAAGAGATAATTTGTCTCTTTCCGGATAGAATTTCAGACTTCTTAGGAATTTCTTGAATCAGTTAGAGTCTTTGTCTTTGGCCATAGCTTGGGTTATATTTTCGGTCAACTTGTTCCCGAGTCTTCTTTTGTTTTCCCTAAAAGGTTTAGAGTGAGCTATCAAGTTTTAGATCCACTTTTTGGTTTCTTGGTTGAATCCTTACGATCCGCAGTGGTCTTAGGGTCTCTATCAATCTTATTTTCATTTTTCTCTTTGTTCCTATTTCTTTCTTTCAAAAATGAAAAAAAGGAGTCTTTATTTCAATTTTTCTTGTTAAATCAATTTGAAAAAAAAAACAAAATTATTTTCTTGCATTCAGTTTGGTAAAGTAGTCAAGGTTATTATTTCCAAAAGAAAAGAAGTCTTCATTTCAAAGTTATTTTTTATTTCCTAGAATATAAGTAGTTTGTAGTCAAACGAAATCAAGTTTTAGGATTTCTTCATTTACTAGATCTTGAAATATCAATTAGAAAAGTTGAATTTACAAAGATTTTTTTACAAGATTTGCTTTTAATTTTGAAGTGTCTTTTTCTTTCAAATGATTTAAAGTTCTCTTCCTTTTTCGTTTCTTCATAACACCATCAGTTTCACTACCGCACTCTTTTTCGTAAATCAATCCTTACAATTAACGCCTAATCTAAAATACATTAGACTTTCTGTTTGTAGGGTTCACCAACTAGTTTAGGGTTTTAGGGTCTTGAGTTAGGTGTGAAGAGGAAACTATTCAAGGCCACTTTAAAACAAACATTGGAGTCTGAGATAGGGATTTTTTAAATCCAATGTCATAAGAGTTAGTCATGACCCCCCTCTAACATAGGGGATAAACATGAGGTCATGTGAGGAAAGGAATAGGAGAAACCCCTCCAAAGTTGGACTAACATAGTGAGGATTTTATATTGAGGGTCTTTCTCATGAACAATATCGATTGCATTTGCTTATGGAGCTTCGTGGAAATCGAATCCGTTCGATATCCTCAATTGTCTTCTGGACCAATTTCTTTTGATACCCTTGAAGGGCTTCAGACTTGTTATCCTGCTCATTATGATCTGCCCATCTATCAACTCTACCCACCTAGTGACTAACTGCGAGCTAGAAACCTAGCTGCCCATATTTTACGGAATTACACAGGTTACTGTGGGGGTATACCAAGGTACCTAGGTCAGACATAGGATCACGCTTTGTAGAGTATAACCGGAGGGTGCTTCCGTGTTCGAGTTACACTTACACTAGCTAGTTTGTCTAGTGTTAATTGGCGTAACCATCCTTCCCACTAGTTATTCGACTGCTTGATTTATATTTAGGAAAACTTTTAGTGTTTTCTTTGTGTTCCACGCTAGTAAATCCTTACTATGTCCTTTGATCATTTCACAAAGTGGAATATTAACAGATCTGCTAGTCATGAAGGCTTCAAGGCCTATCGTCAGTTAATTTGGATACACCTCTACCACCATTGAGGTGAAGACTTGATCAAGAAGGGTCGTTCAAAGCGACTAGGCCACAAGAAACTATTCCTGAGCCTACTGAGAGAGGAGACTTTTTGGATCCGGAGGAATCCACCGTGTCTAACCTTGAAACTGAAGGTTTTAGACCAGCCAATCCTTCGATTACTGACTTGTCAACGCTGATCTTGATTCATATTGTCCCTCACAAGGTGGCATCTTCTGAGCACCAGCTAGTTCTAGAGTGGCAATGGAATCGAATGCTGCTACTTCATCCGGGAGTCCTTGTACTCCCATTATGGCCACTACTAAAGGGGGCATCCTTCCTCCTCCCTCACCTTCTCCAATCACGACCACAGTTATTCCAACTCCCACAACTATGGGCAGTGTTTCAATACCTTTAATAACATCAACCATTATTTTGTTTACTCATAATGTGACGTGATCCCCCTTCTCATATGGGATGCCCGTCTTTGATACAAACTCGATTTTTACTTATTATACCTTACAAACCATGGGTCTGGGGGCAAGGATCTCAAACTCTCCCTTGCAAGGGTCAACCATGGGCACTAGGACCCCTTTTAATGCTATCCCTTATGGTGGGGGTCATATACCTCCTGAATCCCCTTCACTTGATAGTGATTTTCAATAGCCAATTGGGTCGAACACTAATTATAGTTTGTATGGTGGATGCAATGTAGGACCTTCATCTTTTACAACTTTGGTGGGATCTATGTTGTTTTCTTTGTTCAGTGCATTTGGGAACAATGCTTTCTCTTCAAACACTTTCTCGACTGGGGGAAACCCCAGCTTTGGTCAACAAAACTTGGTGCAAGGTACTATTCTTTCACAGGGAGCAACGACTGGAGTTTAATCTACATAGGGTTTTTGGAATCCTTGGTAGGGCTTCCTTCCCTCACAAGGGATGTCAGTCAGGGGTAACCCCTTCCATACTCAATGGAACCCTGAGCAAGGGCCTGTATCCATGCCCATCGGATCAACTGGGGGCATCTCTTTCGAAGGGCCTTGGAACACAATGCAGGGAACAATCCCTTTGCAAGTTATATCATCCAATTCTGGGAGTCATTCGATGATGCCTCAACATATGCAGTTTCCCATTGTTGGTCAAGGACACGGTTTTTACCAAAACCCTGGCCAGCAATCCAACTTTTCTTGGCAACCTGGTGCTAGTCAAAATTGAGGAAACTCTTTTCCTGTAAATAATTCACAACTGAAACTACCGTTTCTAGAAACTCTACATCTGCTAGACTTGCCGAGATTAATGAATGACCAAATTTATCATGATCCATGTTGGCCCCCCATGCCGACTAGTTTTCCTTCAGATATTCCAAAATTTGAGGGAAATCCTAGCAAATATCTGGGTGATCATGTGACTACCTTTCACTTGTGGTGCTCGTCAAACTCGTTGAAAGATGACTATGTCCAATTTCTCCTTTTTCAATGCACTCTTATAGGGGGTGTTGCAAAGTAGTATATTTAGCTCGATGGCTCGAGGTAATCTTACTTCAATGACTTGGCGATGGTCTTCTTGAACCATTTCTAGTTACCTGTGAGATACGATGTCGGCACCGAGTTGTTGGCCAACTTTGAGAAAACCAAGGCCGACCATATCTCTGATCATATCTGAGAATGGCGACAAAGAAAGAGATTGATTAAGGTCAAGGTCCCTCCTACTTTATTTATTGAGTGGTTATTGAAGTATTTGGTCCCCTATGTATCCAAGGACGTAGCGAATTTTTGGGTGTTTTCAGAAGAGGAGGCTATTATGAGAGCCCAACAACTTGAACTGATATACTCTAAGTCTAGCATGATCTACGATATCTTGCTAGATGTGCCATGGTATACTATTGATAAGGCCAAGAAAAAGTTTGTGCCCCATGCCGACGACATTGTGGGCTCACCACAAAGTAATTCCACTGATTTGTTGTCAAATTAGTTGCACCAATTGTCATTACAACATGTTGTGACCAGCCATAATCCAAGTTTGGTTGTTCCCCCAACCTAGACGTCATATGTACACAATGTGCATTTGATGAATCCCAAGGCCAACTAGCAAACCAAGGTAAAAAAGAAACAATGAAATAATAAGGGTAAAGGGGATAAAAATGCTACCAACAATGTTGGCGAGGGGAAAATGGAGAAGAAGAAGTTGAAGTATCCATGTAATCTTTGCACGGAAGACCACCTGACTCACATGTGCCCTTGGCTTGCAGAAGCCCAGAAGCTATTATCTCAGCAACAGTATGTTGTTTTTATGAACTCTTTTCTACAAGGTAAAAATATGGCTCAGGCTTCTACATCCACAAGCATGGCAGGGGCAATCAGGGACCCCTGCGCCTACCAATAATAACCCAGTCGTTAACATTTACATGATGAATTTCGATGCTCATTTATCAACTAGGACTTGTGACTACGGAATGTCAGAATCTATCAAGAAGGGAAAGGAATCCACTAACCCATCGGCTCCTATCCAAATTGAGAAGGTGGTGGGAGAAAAAATGACTCCCATCCCTAAATGTGCATTTAATAAGGCTTCACATAATCCAAACGTGAGGGATGCTCAGAAATACTCCATTGTGGAGGATCTGGAACATACCCCTTGCATGATGTCTTCTCTAGAAGTCCTCCAGAGTTTCCCCTCACAAAGAAAATATATGTTGTCCTCCTTGGGGGCGATAGAGACTACTAACCCAAGAGCGATCATTTTTTATCCAAACGACTTAAAATATCATCTTCCTCACCATGTTTCCTTTCAGATAGTAATGGCTTATACCACAAAATATTTTACGTAGAACATTTTCCATTCAGTGGTTGATGAGGGTGCCTCGACTTGCATGATTTCATTGGCATTTTGGAAAGCCATTGGCCAACCTGAGTTCTCTTCATCGCCTATGTTACTTACAGCTTTTTACAGTCTATTGGAGCTGCCTTTATTAATTGTTTTGAATATAATTCTTAAAATCAAAGGTTGGCCTTTAAGTCGTCTTTTACTTCGTGACTTTTACCCACTAAAAATCTCAGTAGTCCTGATATGCAAAGTAGCTATGACCACTATACTCCTAAGCCATTTCCATTTAGCCGTAAAATGATATTTTTCACTTTCATATACCTCGGGATATCGTGTTTCGGGAGTTACAAGTCATACGGTTTCCAAGCCCCGATGCGCGAAGTCGCAAAACAACCTTGAAAGCTTACCCAGGTTAGCACCAAGAGTAAAGTTCCTTAAACCTTAGTTAAGTGTGGTTGGGATTTCGCGTCTCGGCGACCGCTCTCTCCAAAATCCTTATCGTCATAAACCTGATAGGTGAAGTTGCGAGATAGTTTCAAAGTCACCCGAGTTAGTGTCAGGGGTAAGTAATTTTAAACCGTAGTTAAACAATGTTGGGGTTTCACGACTCAGCATTCACTCTTCCATGAAACTATGCCTTCGTAATCCTGAGTTGCGAAATCACAATATTAACGAAATCATGACATTAATTAAACATTGATTAATTAATCACTTAATCCGGATCACATTTTTAGTTAACTAGATCACGTCATCGCGATCTTGGGTTTTGGGGGCTCAAAGGATAGGAGTGAAATCCCCCGATACGGCGAATGTCGAAAAGGGTGATTAAAGTTTAAAGAAAACCTAATTAAATAAGATAATCCAGATTAATCAGTGCATTAATACAAATATTAACATGCACCATCTACGGGTTAAATTTAAATGTTTTTTGCGCCAACTTGTGTCATGACCCATCAAAATTTATAGCATTTATTTGAAGTGATAGGTGAAGATATTTGTTTTTATTGCTAAATTTTTCTCAAAAAATTATTTGAACGTTCTGTTTATAAGGATGTCGGGGTTTTAAATGGTCAATATATACCATGAAGTGTTGATTCTTTCATAACCTGGTCATACGTCTCTGAGGTTTTTTAGTCCGAATTGGTGAACTGTTCAGATGACTCCAGCGATAATGAGAAGGAAGATTTGGCCACCAAATAAAAAATCGTCGTTCAATCAGAGATGCATAAGATAACAGTCAGGCCATGACTCCTTCCATATTATGATATGATCTGATGGGCATTAGATCATGCGGATATCCCGACCAGAACCATTATCAGCAAGAAGAAGGTGACCATTGGGACTTTCAGACCAGAACATTTGCAGGTGATGTACCAATTGTCACCCACACCAAACTTCTCACACAACGTCGCGTTTCTGGAAGGTTTTAAGCAGAAATAATGCAAGCAATACAGTAGAATCCTGTCTGATCTATTCAAAGATTGGGCCTCGCACCCCGCAAAGTTCAGGGTGGATGGTAACGGAGTTTATTCAATCTCTTCCCTAGAAACGCAATTCAAATATATAGCAATGATGACATGTAGGTTGTACGGGAAGGAGGACACCACACATTTTTTCCTCCTATGGGTGTCTTTGATTCATATAGTCGTTGAAGGTTGTTCCTTCGACTAGGCCAAATTGTTATCCGACAATTTAACCAGCCGGATTACTGAATACCGAATGCAGAAGGCGAGTGGGAAGGACGCTTCATTTTTATGTCCGCCTACATCATGGATGTTGTTTGTTTCATGACATCTTTCCCTTTAGTGAGATGTAGCTGGACTCCATCTGAGGCTGATCCTATCCATGTCTACCACTCAAAACTCTGGGAATATAAGGCTACAGAGTTCATATATGAAATTTTCAATTGGGTAATGGTACCAATGCATGTCTACATCTTCGGCAACCCACCGCTCAGGATTTCAGATAGCATTGCCATCAACTTGAGCAATGTGGCCGACGGGTACGTAGAGGTAGAATTTTCATACATTAGGGTTTTTGTCACCTCTGTTCCTCCCTATGCTCTCCCAACCCGCAGCCAAGGTAACCTTTGCGGGAGCCTTCGAACCCGATTTCTCACTTCTTTTAAGAGAAAGGAGGGGGGTTGCCCTAAACCGAATGCAAGATGATGCCATAGAAATCAAATATAATATGATGGCTTCTGGAAAATTGAAAACCAAGGTAGAAATGGTAAACCGAGAAAACAAATGTTTTAGGGAACAAGCGGGACCCTCAGGGTCAAATAGATCCACAAACGACAAAATGGATGATATGGCTAGGATAATTAAGGAGTTATCGAATAAGATTTTCAAAATGGAGCTAGATCAATCCAAGGCCGATCCTTTCATTAAGAGGGAATTCAGAAGAAACCCCAATCCTCAAAATCAACAAAGGTAGATTAAAAATGAAGACCAGAAAATTCAAACGCCTTTAAAAAATGAAAATTTTATAGGAGGAAATGACCTACAAGATTTCGAAGATTTGGATGAATATGTGACAAATTTGGGTGACGACTGCACACAACCTTACTTAACTAAATAAGATTACAAGAAGTCCTTGAACACTCAACAACCGTCAAATAAAGATGAGGACATAAACAACATTGATTTCGTTGTATGTCAATAAATGATCGATTCTGTAATGGCTGAGGTCCAACCTAGGTATAACCTGAGTCCTAAAAACAAACCTACGTTGACTTCTCAACCCAAGAAAATTCTCCCTAAAGGTGAATTTTATGAGCCTGCCCCAAAAGAGACATCTAATAGCAAAATGAAAGGGACAGAATCACTAGATCCCAAAGTAAAGGAGGTTGAGACCCAAACAAAGGAAACCAAGATAGTTGAAACACATACTGGTAGATAAACTCACGGGTGATAAATCAACACAAACAAATAAACTAGAAAAGGAGTATGGGGTTTCAACCAAAGAAATGGACAAAGGTAGTGGACGGTTCAGCCTCGAAAATGAGATAAATAAGATAAAAATACTAGTCCATCTGGTAGAATTAACGAAGAATCCTATATATCGAAAGTAGATGACCAAAGCGATAGGTTTTTTGGAGCTAGAAATTCACTCTTACGTGATAAACTTGGAAGATGATAAGCCCAATATCACTTTTGGTCCACATTTCGAGGGTGCCAGAGACACCGTAGCTCCTTTCTATATCACTCTGAATGTGCATGATAGATTGTTTCATAACTGCATGCTAGACTTTGGGGCCTCACATAATGTGATGGCCAAAAATATTATGGATAGACTAGGCCTCGAGATCACCAGGCCTTATGGAAATCTCTACTCTTTCGATTCAAGAAGATTTATGTGCATGGGTATGATAAAAGATTTAGTAGTCACTCTTGCACATGTCTTGGTGAAAAGCATCTTGATGGATGTGGTTATTTTCGATATACCCCAAAAGTATGGCTTACTGCTATCTAGGTCATGGGGAGCCAAGTTGGGTGGGTCTCTTCAACTAGACATGACCTACGCCATGATCCCTGTGTTTGGTGGACAACTTACTCAATTATACAGGGAAACGAGGCTAGCCTACACAATGAGCAACCCTCAGAATCCTAACAATTTTCCTTTTTATATTGTCGATCAAGATCTAAGAAATTGTATTATGTCTTTTGATGATGATGTAAATAGCTATGCAGAAGAGAATTTCTTAGAAAATAATGAATCAGGAAATACATATGAAAATATGTATAGTACTAGGATTTTGAAAATGTTTTTTGATGGTGCCCTGACATGTGAAGGAGCGGGTGTAGGAGTACTTTTTGTGGCACCTAAAAATGATTTTGTTATCCCTTTCTCTTAAAAACTTTGGTGAGATATAGACTACACAAATAACGTCTGTGAGTATCAAGCCTTAGTCTTAGGGTTGGAAGCTGCCGGGAAGTTGAACATAAAGAACCTAGAAATTTACAGAGATGCAGAGTTGATAGTGAAATAGATAAATTGGGACTACCAGGCCAAGCACCCAAGATTGATATCTTACAGAAATTGCACCTGGGATCTTATAGAAAATTTCTTTTCATCGGTAAAGGTTCATTTCATCCCATCGACCGAAAACCAACAAGTCGATTCACTGGCCAAAGCAGCTTCAACTTTCGTACCTCCCACCACTTTCAAATTAAAGTACCACATAAAGGTAAGGCATAGACCATCCATACCAAACAATATAGAACACTGGTAGGTTTTCGAGGATGACGAACAGATCAGAAAATTCTTGGAAATGGTAAGTGATTTCTCTGAAACCCAAATTGACCAGGAAGACCAAAATGATCATACCTAGATTATGCAGGAGGGAGAAGGGCCTCAGGAGTTCCGAGAAAAAAATGCTAACCATCGCATGTTGGTTTTAAAGAACAATCAGATTCCAAAGGGACTAATCCCCCTGGAGAGACTTTTCGATCAGAATGACATGCCCTTAAAATCTTCTCTGCAACCCCAACTAGAAGAGGTTGAATACTGTGATGTAGGGACCAAAGAGAAACCTAGGATGGTAAAAATATCAAAATACCTTCCTCCTGAGGTAAAAAGAAAGTATAAAGACATACTTGTGCAGTATAAAGACATTTTTTCTTGGTCTTATGAAGAACTAAGAACCTATGACACCATTATGATCGAACACAAGATACCCCTGAAGCCTAGTGTCAAACCCTTTAGACAAAATCTTAGACAAATCAACCCTATCTTATTACTCGTAGTCAAAAGGGAAGTTAAAAGGCTCTTAGATGTAAAAATAATAGTACCACTAAGATAGTCTGATTGGGTAGCAAACCTGGTCTTGGTTAGAAAGAAGAATGGGGATATTAGACTGTGTGTCGATTTTATAAATCTAAATAAGTCATCCCTCAAAAAAAACTACCCTCTGCCCAAAATGGATCACGTATTAGAAAAGGTAGTTGGGGAAAATAGGATGTCGATGATAGACAGGTTCTCTGGGTACAACCAAATTGTCGTAAATGAACAAGATAAAGAAAAAACAGCCTTCACTACCCCTTGGGGTAGATTCATGTATGATAAGATGCCTTTTAGTCTAATGAATGCAGGTGCCACCTTCCAATGTGCTATGGATATTGCTTTCATCGATGAAAGAGACAAGTTCATGGTTATCTGTCTCGATGACCTAACCGTTTTTTCTAAATCTGACGAAGATCATTTGATGCATCTCAAGCACACATTTGAAAAATGCCGCAGGTTTGGTATGTCTTTAAACCCCAAAAAGTCTCACTTTTCCATGCAAGAAGGTAAACTCTTGGGCCATATTGTGTCTCGAGACGGAATTAAAATTGATCCTAGCAGGGTTGAAGCTATAGAAACAAAAATATTCCTAGAAATGTAAAGGAAATTCAGTCATTCTTAAGATAAATTTTTTGAGGAGGTTTATCCCAAACTTTGTTGAAATTGTGAAATTGATCACATATATGTTAAATAAAAACAATGAAGTGAAATGGACAGCAGAGGCCAAAGAATCGTTTACACGCATCAAGAAGGTTATAAGCGAGGCACCTGTACTGACAAGCCCTGACTATCTAAAGGATTTTCTTATTTTCTCCTTCACCTTCGAACATACAATTGTCGTGGTACTCCTCCAAAAAAATGAAGAAGGTTTCTAACAACTGATAGCCTTTTTTAGAAAAAGTCTTAGAGACGCAGAACTCAAATATGATATAATGGAAAAACAAGCATATGCTATGGTGAAGGCATTAAAGGCTTTCAGAACTTATGTTTTTCATTCCAATATAATCGCATGCGTACCCACTAACTCTGTAAAAGACATTCTAGTTCAGTCCGATAGTGATGGAAAAGGGGACAATGGCTCACTAAAATTCAAGAATTAGATCTGGAGATAAAACTGACAAGACTAGTAAAGGGTCAAGGTTTGGCTAAAATCTTAGCTGAATCAAATTTCAGAGCCCTCAGTATAAATAGCCTATAGGGATATGAAGAGAGTGAGGACATGAACGAGCTCAATGAGCAAACAAGTGAAATCAGAATCGAAGAAAAGTTTGCCTCATATGATTGGTACAAAATCATAGTGTCCTACCTACTGACCTTGAAATGCCTGAGTGATTTATCCCCATCCAAAGCCAGGACTCTAAAACTGCATGCAGTCAAGTATTGCATATCTTAAAGTCAATTGTATTGGAAGGATCCACTTGGCGTCCTATTGGTTTGTTTGGTTGAATCAGAAATAAAGAGGTCATAAGCGAATTTCACAAAGGAGTGTGTGGGGGACATCACACTTGGAGGGAAACAACTTATAATATCCTGGGGGTAGGGTATTATTGGCAAAAACAATTCTCAGACGGCAATGCCAAAGTCAAAACCTGCAACCCTTACCAATTGTTCATAGGCAAGCATAAACTCCCAACGCTACCATTGGTTCTGGTCAAGACAGAAGCCCCTTTTCAACAGCGGGGACTAGATTTTATAGGTGAAATTAACCCCCATTCTAGCACTCAACACAAATGGATCTTGACTGCCACATATTACTTCACTAAATGGGTGGAGGCTATTCCAACAAGAAGGGAAACATATTCGGTGGTAATAAATTTCCTATAAGAAAACATTTTATCTAGATTCAGATGCCCCCGAAAGATAGTCACAGATAACGCCCAGGCTTTTAAATCTATGGCTATGATCAATTTTTGTCAAAAATACAATATCGTGCTTGACCATTCTACAACATATTACCCCCAAGGAAATGGACTAGCAGAGTCTTCAAACAAGAGTTTGATCAATGTAATTAAGAAAGTGTTGAACGAGAACAAAAAATCTTGGCATGTGCATTTAAAATACGCTTTATGGGCAAATAGGATAGGCACGAAAAAATCCATCAGCACTTCTCTTTTCCAAATGGTGTATAGGAATGGCGTGGTACTACCCATAAACTTGGCGCTTCCCATAATGAAATTGTGGCAAGATGAGAAAGAAGAACCAAATCATGTCACAAGAAGGATAAACCAGTTGATCAAAGTACATCAACACAGGGTCGAAGTGGACAAAAGGTTGCAGAAGTATCAAGATGACATGAAAACATTATTCAATTGTAAGGCCAAACACAGAGAGTGTCTCCCCGGTGATTTGGTCTTGAAATGGGATGCTAGGAAGGAAAATTCAGAAAAACATGGTAAATTCGATCATATCTGGTATGGACCATTCAAAGTCGCAGCTCCCGAAGGAAAAAATTCATTTCTATTAGATAATATGGACGGTAAAATCCTCAACACCTCTGTCAACGAGGGTTATTTAAAACACTATATGCAATAATAGGTTCCCAAAAAGTTTCCATTGTATATACCGATTTGTGTTTTCTTTCTATTTCATAATTTCTTTTGGGTAAGTTTACTTTCACCTCTAATTAATTAGGTCAGTGATTTTTGTAGAAGTAGAGATACAAAATTTTCAATACATTCAACTCTTTTAAAAGGTACTCTTCGTGTTTATAGGATTTCGTATTGCATCCTAAACAAGCGAAAGGAGCAAACAGAAAGTCATATTTCGAAGACTAAATTCGCCAAAAACAGGTGATAGAAAAGGTTTTCTGTTATTTTAAAATGGTAAGGCAAAGGTACAAATTCCTAAGAATTTTATTTTTTAAACGAAGGTCTCCAAAGCACCGTAATGATCTCATAAATATAATGTTTTCGCTTGATTGGTGATTAAAAGAATGACTCCTTACTCTGGGTCCTAAGAGTTTCACCTAGACAAAGATTGAAAGTAATTAAAATAAGCAGATAAAGTAAAGCGCCTACGGAAAAGGGTCCCAAAAGTCGGTTTTAGTTTATAACCCCTATGTTTCGAATCCCAGATCTCTTTCCATCACCGTTTTCTGTCTACAAACTTACCTTTAAAAAAAAAATAGCAAACATCTTTCCAAGTTACATACATAGGGAGAAGAGATTACGTTCTAGCTTTGGAAGCTGTAAAGAAGATTTTAGAAAGTAAGCCAGTCTTCACAACCACTCAGTCTCTTGCTAAGCAAAGTTATGCGTAGTTTGATCCTGACTCTTCTAGGTTTTTCAAGAGTTTCGAAGGATTGTGGCTTGCTCGAAGGAAGGTCCTTGAAAATAAGCTTTCCCTTTTTCCCTACGGGATAAGGTGTTTTGAAAGTTAAGGGAAGGTTGGTACCGAGTAATCAAAGTAAGTATACAGACCTCCACTGCAAATATTACACAGATATCATCCCTCATACAAACTGATTTCCCCCACTTCGTGTTCTAAAAATTAAATTATAAGACAGATGGTGAAATGAAATTCATATTTTATTGCCCCTATCTAGTCCAAAGAGACAATGAAAGGAAATTCAAAAATGATTCCCCTCGTCTCAGCATTTAAATGCATAAATATATTTTGAAGTGGTGTAAGGAAATTCAGTAAAAAGGGCCAGATAACTTCACCAGGGTACTGAACAGGCTCCCTAGAAGTGAAGCAATATCTGAGATATCTATAAGGCTATCATACATGAATCTCACTCTGCTTTGGTAATCAACTTTCTCGAAACTCGATCTACACCCCAAGTTCGGATAGGGCTCCCCAATTAAAAACATGTAATAAACTTCGTTTGATGCAAGCAAAAAGCCACAAGATCTGTTGGATTTCCTAGGATTGTTTTGATTGTCTTAAGGCATACTTGAATTTAGTAAAGAGAAAGAGAAAGTCATGAAAGGGACTGCAGCTGAGTTTGAAATGAATTTGAATGTTGAAAAGATTTTCAGAAGTAAAAGATGAAATCTCTTCTTCTCACTGTATCCCCTTTCCTTAAGCAATTTTTGCAGAAGTAAAACCAATGACTCCATTTACCCAATACAGGCATGTGGTCTACTGTTCTTCCCATCTCACAAGAAGACGAGATCCCTAGTTGGAGCCTATGTTGGAGCCGTCTTTCTCAATTGTTTTAAATATAATTCTTAAAATCAAAGGTTGGCCTTTAAGTCGTCTTTTACTTCATGACTTTTACCCACTAAAAATATTAGTAGTCCTCATATGCAAAGTAGATATGGTCGTTCTACTCCTATTCCATTTCCATTTAGCCTTCAAATGAGATTTTTCACTTTCGTATACCTCGGGATATCGCGTTTCAAAAGTTACAAGTCATACGGTTTCCAAGCCCCAATGCGCAAAGTCGCGAAACAACCTTGAAAGCTTACCCAGGTTAGCGTCGAGAGTAAAGTTTCTTAAACCTTAGTTAAGTGCGGTCAGGATTTCGCGTCTCGGCGATCGCTCTCTCCAAAAGTCTTATCATCATAAGCCCAATAGGCGAAGTTGCGAGATAGTTTCAAAGTCACCCGGGTTAGTGTTAGGGGTAAGTCGTTTTAAACCATAGTTAAACAATGTCAGGGTTTCACGACTCAACATTCACTCTTCCAAAAAACTATACCTTCATAGCCCCGAGTCGCAAAATCAAAATATTAATGAAATCATGATATTAATTAAACACTTAATCCGGATCACGTTTTTTCTTAACTATATCGCGTCATCGTGATGTCGGGTTTTAGGGGCTCAAAGGATAGGAGTGAAATCCCATGATACGGAGAACGTCGAAAAGGGTGATTAAAGTTTAAAGAAAACCTAATTAAAGAAGCTAAGCCAGATTAATTAGTGCATTAATACAAATATTAACATGCACCGTCTACAGGTTAAATTTAAATGTTTTTTGCGCCAACTTGTGTCACGACCCATCAAAATTTATAGCATTTATTTGAAGTGATAGGTGAAGATATTTGTTTTTATTGCTAAATATTTCTCAAAAAAATTATTTGACCATTTTGTTCTTAAGGACATCGGGGTTTTAAATGGTCAAGATATAAAGTTCTTTCTCTCATTGTTTCAAATTTCATTTCTATCTTGCGAAAAGAAGTTTTTCTCACTAGGATAATTTTTGTATGTATACATATTTTTACTGTAGGAGAGCTAAGTCAGAGTCCTCTATCATGGCCCCACGAAAAGCTTCCAAGGTGATTACTAAGAGTTCAAGGCAAGGCTTAGATATTGTTTCCGATACTTCACCTCGAAGTGTTGATTCTATCAAAACATGGTCATACGTCTCTGAGGTTATTCAATCCAAATTGGTGAACTGTTCAGATGACTCCAGCGATAATGAGAAGGACGATTTGGCCACCAAATACAAAATCGTCATTCAATCAAAGGTGCATAAGATAGCGTCCAGACGATGACTCCTTCCATATTATGATATGATCTGATGGGCATTAGATCATGTGGATATCCTGACTAGAACCATTATCAGTGAGTAGAAGGTGACCATTGGGACTTTCAGACCAGAACATTTGTAGGTGATATACCAATTGTCACCCACACCAAACTTCTCACACAATGCCGAGTTTCTGGAAGGTGTTAAGCAGAAAGAATGTGAGCAATACGACAGAAGCCTATCTAATTTGATCAAAGATTGGGTCTTGCACCCCGCAAAGTTCAGGGTGGACAGTAACGAAGTTTATTCAATCTCTTCCCTAGAACCACAATTTAAATATATAGCAATGATGACATGTAGGTTGTACGGGAAGGAGGACACCACACATTGTTTCCTCTCGTGGGTGCCTTTGATTCATACATTTGTTGAAGGTTGTTCCTTCGACTAGGCCAAATTGTTATCCGATAGTTTAACCAGCTGGATTACTGAATATCGGATGCAGAAGGCGAGTGGGAAGGCCACTTCATTTTTTATGTCTTCCTACATCATGGTTGTTGTTTGTTTCATGACGCCTTTCCCTTTAATGAGTTGGAGCTAGACTCCATCTGAGGTTGAGCCTATTCATGTCTGCCACTCAAAAATATGGTAAGATAAGGCTACAGAGTTCATATACAAAATTTTCAATTGGGTAATGGTACCAATGCATGTCTACATCTTCGGCAACCCACCACTCAGGATTTCAGATAGCATTGCCATCAACTTGAGCAATGTGGCTGACTGGTACGTAGAGGTGAAATTTTCATACATTAGGGTTTTTGGCACCTCTGTTCCTCCTTATGCTCTGCCATTATTCATACCGGATAGGCTAGTTTTTCACGAAATCGCTAGGCAAACTGTGATTGGTGGCATAAGTAAAGATCTTAAAGGATTTTTAAAGAAGGTGTGGCCTCCCTTCCCCATTCATTTGAATACTTATTCTTTATTAGATTTCAGAGATGCAAAAGCTGAGGCAGTGTATTTGGAGGATATCAAATTGATCCACATTGAGTTTAAGAAGCACGACCCACACAAGATCGTGGGAAATCACATGGCAAGTTATGGCCTTAAAAGATATGAACATGAGCATTCGCCTCATGATGACATCTTCTGAGGAGTGAGATCCTATGCTGAGGTTCTCAGTCGGATTCAAACTCTATCACCAGAAGAGAGGATTGATTTCTTCAAATTTTAGGAACATCAGCGAAGCTACCTTCCCCCAGTCTTACAGGGTAAGAAACCGCCAACTGCAGATGTACAGAAAATGGAGGCCAAGGGATCCAAAGATTCAGGACCTGACCAAGAGGAACACCAGGAAAATAAGAAAGAAACCAAAGGCCCAAAACAAGAAGCCGAAATCCCCAACCCTCCAAGCAAGCTAGCCTCGACTGTTACCCTGGGGAAATCATCCAAGCAAATCGATAGCCCCATCATTTATGTTACTCCCCTACAGTCCACAAAGGGGATCCCAGATGCAGGTTTGATTTTCGGCAAGGAACTAATGCCTAGAACTGTGGAAGAGTTGCCCCCAAATGAATTTTTCTTTGATAAGAGGAGAAAGGGAATTGTGAGACAAGAACTTTATCAAGAAGCAGGCAAGGTAGCCAAGAAATTTAAAATCCTTGTTGATGGAAGAGCCATGAAAAAAGAGGAATTTGCAACTCATATAGCAGGGACGTTGGGGGATTTTTCTATATCCAACCAATATTTTGTCGAGTCCCTAAAAGAACAGTTGAAGCGAAAAAACCATTTGATAAAAACATTAGAGGATAAGTTGGCCACAATAGAGGCAGTTGCCAGAGATCAGGCAAACACAGGTATAGAGCAAGCTAGAGAATCTAATAAAAAAGAAATCAAACAACTCAAGTCCGATATCGAACAAACACAGCAGGCGGCCCAGGCCATCCAATCACAGATAATCCAGCAAGAGGAGTTAATAGGGTAGTTATAGGCCAAATTAAATTTCTCTAAAAGACATGTGATAGATATCGGTATATTCCAATCCCAAGCCATAGAAATTCGAAGAAGAGTGTCAGCAGCCCAGCAAGATTTACTTGCTAATGTGGATACCATTCAAAACCTTTGTCAAATCATTGATCGAGTGTTGGAAGACATATCATTGAGAGAAAGAGAAGTTGGGGTGGCTCGGGTCATTTTCCAAGAGGCTGTTATAGCCACGATGAAAAAGGAAGTGGGAAATAGTTCCAAGCTCTCCATCCTAGACCATACCAGAGGTAACATTTTACTGAAGGCATGGGAACAAAATATATCAAAGAGCAGAGAGAGAGCTAAAGAGGTGAGAAATTTTTGTGAAGAAACTCTCAGGGAGATAGATGAAAGTTTGTTGGGTCTTGATAGTGAAAGCAACACTGAGACACTGGGCCAGGTGGATATAGCCAAGCACCTGCTAAACATCAAGGAGAATGAGGAAAGAGAGAAGATTGAAATAACACAAGTAACTCAGACAGATATAGTCCAGGTGGATAAGTGGCTAATAAATCCAAGTGTATTGTTATGTTCTATCACCACTAAATATTGACAAGTAGGAGGAAGGTTGCCACAGTTAGCGAAGGATTGTTACACCTTCGAGGCAAACAACCAATCAGAACCTTCCAGGTTGATAACCCAGCTGGTGGAGAGGTCCGTCACTTTCACACAGTAGGTGAAGGGACAGTTTTTGGGCACCAAATAATGACATGTGTCTTCCCATTCTGTTTTTATAACCCAAATTTTAAAGAAAGGAAGGTGATCCATCTGCCCAAAAGAGGACAAAGGCAAAGAATTGGAACACATAAATCTCCTTTTGTAACCAAAAAAACTCCTGGGACGATTGAGATCCTAGCATGCAGAAGTTGTATAAATAGATAATTAGAAGAAAGAAAAGAGGTTGGACCTCTTTGGCCGATTGTAATAGAGACTCTCTCCTTTTGAAATTGAATACAAAGCAATCTGAAGACTCCTGATTCCGTCAAGACTGTGTTATGAGTTTGTTTCCTCTGTGATTTCATATTCAATTTCATTTCGCTTGTACATGTTTGATGAATGTTTCATTGCAATTTAGTAAAACCTCTACTGTGGTGATCAATTTTTAGTTGTCTATATCGTTTACAGTTTTTCCTCTGTATCGACTATTAGCAGGTACAAGACCTGTGAACCCTTTAGATTGTCATATTTTATGCTTCGTCATATTTCTTCTTATCTTATTTTCTTCTTCTATTTGTAGGGTGAGATTCTCCCTTGATAGGAGCCTCGTGTTATAGACAGCTTAATGTTTTTCTCACATTTCACACAACATTTATTTAAAATATAACTCAGTTATGGGAAAAGGCCTTTGGTTTGCACTTTATCTTTAATATTGGATTCAAAAGTTCTCTTTATAAGATCAAATTGATACAGCATCATAAACCTCAAACTCTCCTTTAATTTTATTGTTCCGCTATGATTGTCCCCGTTGTAAGACAACCCAATATTGAACTCGGTTTGTTGGACCAAACCCATATCGCTTTGAACCTCTTTGATACCATACTTAAAACAACCACCACCCAGGTAGAACTTGAATGTTCATGGGCCGCGATTGAACGGGATATAAACATCCAAGAATAGTTGGAAGTGAGACATTGACAACCTCGAAATCAGCCTTAGCTTCTTTTCTCAAAGGTTGACTCTTCCTCCTTTTTCATCCTTTACTCACTTTCAGATGCCTAGACACTGTACTTTCTAAGCCTTAAGTACAGACTCTGGAACAACACAGTCAGTCATTTAAACCACATGAAATAATTCCTTCCTTTCCCATCTAGTTGGGGGGTAGAATTGTGTGTGTCTAATTTAAATTGGTCGATGCGCCTCTCGACTACAATATTTTGTTAGGAATAAGTTGGACTTATGCAATGCATGCGATGGTTGCTACAATTTTTTGAGTCTTATGCATTCCGCATGAGGGTCAGATTGTGACCATCAACCAATTGTCCTTCTCTCATCCTAACCCTTCATCAGGGGCTTCCACGATCCCGATGATTGATAACACGCAGCCCAACACTATCAACTTAGGTTTCGATTTGTTTCCATCATTGATGGGAACCTTTGATTCCCATCACCTTTTAGAAATTTAAATCTTATATCATATATTCTTGACCAAACTAGGGCTGCAATTTTGCAAGTGTCCTCTTTTCGAACAAGATACTTTAACAACCCATGGAATTTACCTTCCCCATCTACCTCGATGGAAAGGTGATCTGGATTATATTCGGTACAAAATGAGAGTGGAGATATACTAAAGAAATGCACAGATATATCACGTATATCCAATAATATAACAGAAATATATCAGAGATGCAACCATAAACACAGAGATACATTAATACACGATTTCTATTAATAAAAGAAATGTGCAGAGACTGTAAAAATATAGAGTGAAAGACTCGCTAGAATGGTGGCAACTTATCTCTGAGAAGAGATGTGACGACTACTCGCATTCATAAGAAGATGATTACAATGAGGATCTAAAGGCATTTTTACAATAAAAAGGAATGCCAAAAACCCTAGACATCCGAAAACCTAACCCTAGGAGATGAAGCGCCAAAAGTCATGTGGGCCCCGTTTGGGTAAGTGAGTACATCAACTTCCCTGGGTCGTAACTTTTGAATACAATCTCCGTTTTAGGCGTGTGATAGATCATTGGAAAGGTATTGTTGAGGAGATTCATTTCGGGGGCTCAATCATGCTTCAACTATCATTGAGAACCTCGATCTCGAAAAACCTTCATTTGGGCCCTCAAAATGGCCCCAGAAGTTAAAAACTGCTAAAAATAGTAAATTGTCAGAAACCTGTTTTGAGCTAGTCAGAAAAGGTGGGTGGCCACTGATATCCACCTGGATCAATCCTCCCTCCTTAGAAAGAAATGGTCTCCATTTTGTTGATTTTCCAGGTGAGAGGGAAAAGTGTTTGTTGAATCTACATCTTGGTGAGTTGTTTGCCTTGTTGGAGACGTCGCGCTGCTTATTTTGTGGAAGTTTGTCATGAACCTATTGAGTTTGAGGCCATTAAACAAGTCGGGCTACATGAGAGGACGATGTGCAGAAGAAATCTTTGTGCTTTGCTGCAACCTTGTCGACTTGATTTTGTTTGATAGAAGGTGCTTGGGGTGAGGCTGTAGTGGTTGCAGTGTCCTTCTATTCTCCTTTTGAACAGATTGTGAAGAAGCTAAATTTTGTAGTATGAGATACTACCTTGCGACACTTTTTAGGTGGAACAATAGTTGGAACTACCTCTGGTATTCTATAGAGATGACCCCCCAGAGAAACAATGACATTGCGAGGTCGAGACTCATAAAAAACATGGAGCTTCCACATATATGGTTGGCCCAAGAGAACATCACAGACATCTAGTAGTGAAACATCACATAATACCTCATCCTTGAAGGTTTGGATGTCGTATGACAATCAACATTGTTGGCTGACATGGAGATCTCGTCCTTGGCGAAGCCACCCGATGTTGTATGGCTGCAAGTGTGGTGTTGTCAACAATCCCAACTGTATGTGACCTATGCTGAGATGAGGTTCTTCTGGCTTCTGCTATCAACAATAAAATGTAGCGGGGTCCCCTTCACCCAAATTTGTGAATGAAAAAGGTGCTCCCCCTCTTCAGGATCTGTTGGTTCTTCTAGTTGAATTGTTGTGGTTCCAACAATAGCAGTGGGGTATGTGTCAATGATCTTTCCTTTACCATTATTTTCAGAATCAGATTTTGAATCAGGGTTCAGCTCTTTGTCCTTGATCTCGGCCACCAATGACTATTTTGAGCGACATTCATCGGTGTTGTGCCATGGGCTTTTGTGGAAATAGCTCCATTTTCCGGTGTCCTTCTTTGTCTTCCCATGACCCTTCTTTTCCTGTGTCTTGGACTGGTTTTCGAGACATTGTTTGTTAGGGCCATCTTTGTCATACTTTGGTTATTGCGGATTTGCAGACCCGAACTCTCATTTGTTCTGGTGCTTAAATTTCTTCTCGATTTTAACAATATCGATAAGTAGCACCGAGTGATGAGATGTCCAGAAAATCCATTTCAGTCTGGATGTATCTGTGTAGAGCCCCATGATATTTTAGAACCAAATGTCGCTCGGAGTCTTTGATACCCAGCCTGGTACACAAGGTATGGAAGGTATTGGTGAACTCTGGAACTACTTGGGCCCTCTCTTGCCGTAGTGTAGTCCATCTCATTTACTAGTCCTCATAGTTGCCAACAGAGTAATACTGTTCCTTTATCGCATCCACAAAAAAAATCCAAGTGGGATCAACCCCATATATTCCAGACTCCTCTGTGGAATTTTATCCCAGTAAGTTTCCCACCAATGTTTGACATGAGGGAGATATTTAAGGAGTGCGAAGGTGATATTTTCTTTGTTGGAAAAATTGTGAACACAGAAATAACCTTCTAGCAGAGTTAACCATTTTTCTAGGGCTTCTGCATCTATCTGTGCTTCAAACATAGGAATATAAAAATTAAATTGTACCTTGAAAGGCGAGGTGCCTCCAAAGTGGTTTCTTGATGAAAATTCACCTGATGCTATCGACGGGCGTTTAAGGATGTGGGAAAAATTCTCCATCATTTCATCCCTTTGTCGCGTGAGAGCTTGCTCAAGCAATAGATTGATAGGATCGTATGCTCCGTCATTTTTATTTTCTTCCGCCAATGAGGGTTTCTTGCGTGTGTGAGAGCGATTGTATTCAAGAGAGACAATATTGAGACCCAACTCGATATACTCAGACCTCGTCAGGGACATGCACTGAAAAAATGATCAAGAGCAGCCTGCTCTGATACCACTGATCCGGATTATTTTCGGCACGAAATGAGAGCGAAGTTATACTAAAGAAATGCATGGAGATATCACGTATATCCAATAATATAATAGAAATATATCATAGATGCAACCATAAACACAAAGATACAATAATACACGATTTCGATTAATAAAAGAAATGTACAGAGACTGTAAAAATACAGAGTGAAAGACTTTCTAGAATGGTGGCAACTTATCTCTGAGAAGCGATGTGACAGCTACTCGCATTTGCAAGAAGATGATTACAATGAGGCTCTGAAGGCATTTTTACAATAAAAAGGAATGCCAAAAACCCTATGCATCCGAAAACCTAACCCTAGGAGATGAAGCGCCAAAATTCATGTGGGTCCCATTTGGGTAAGTGAGTACATCAACTTCCCAGGGTCGTAACTTTTGCATATGATCTCCATTTTAGGTGTGTGATAGCTCGTTGGAAAGGTATTTTTGAGGAGATTCATTTTGGGGGATCAATAATGCCTTTGGATATCATTGAGAACCTATATATTGAAAAAAAATTCATTTGGGCCCTCAAAATGGCCCCAGAAGTTAAAAACTGCTAAAAATAGTAAATTGCCAAAATTGCCAGAAAATTGTTTTGATCCAGTCGGAAAAGGTGGGTGGCCACCGATATCCACCTATATCAAAAGGATAGGGCATCATGGCATGGAAATGCCCTTATCCATAGTTGAGTTTGTATACAACATTGTCTAGCAAACTTTGGCCAGCCCTGATCCAACTCCCTCACAAGAGTTTGATCTAGTTCTCGAGCCTATTTGGGCTCATGATTCTCTTGTTGCTCAAGATCATTTAGACTTAGTATTTCCCTCAAATGAGGTGATTCTCGAGGAAATGACTAGTCCCGAGAGACCTTTGGATGATCTACATCATAGATCTTATTTACTTCCTGAGCTTAGGAGAATAGAGGCGAGAGAATTTGTTTTGACCATGAATGGAGATACTCCTTGTCCTATCAATCCTATGGATACACACAGAGTTTATTCCGAGTTTAACATGGAAATAATTTCTGCAACGATTCCAATTGATATCTACAAAACCCCTAGCGTCATGGAGAATGTTTTCGTCGGAGCAAATTTCTCTACCGAAAAGATTCGAACTTACACCGAGTTATTTAAAGAGTTTTGTGACATTTTTTCCTGGTCATACGAGGAGATTCCAGGCATTGACCCATGAATTTTCGAACATGAAATCATGACTTATCCTGATTCCAAACCGATCTAACAAAAAATTCATCCATTCAATCCTTGAAAAGCAGCAGCAATCAAGGTAGAAGTAGAAAAACTGCTCGTAACTGGTTTTTTCTACCCTGTAAAATTAACATAATGGGTGTTGAATCTGGTTCTGATAAACAAGAAACAAGGCATGATTTGTGTTTGTATGGACTTCCGTGATTTGAATAATTCCTTCTTGAAAGACAATTTCCCTACCCCATTTATCGATAATATTTTCAATGAATGTGCAGGATGTGTTGGCCCTCGACCAAGTTTTCAGGAATACTTGGTCATAGTTGATCATTTGGTACTTCGACTGCCTATTAAAGACAGAGCGCATAGCGAAGTGGAGATCACAGGATCTCGCCACTTTTTGTGGAACCTTTTTGGGTTTTTTGGGAATATTGTAATGGGAAAGGGATGTCAGCCCTTGTTTAGGCCTTTTTCTATGTATAAATAGAGGTCTAGGCCATGTAAGAAGGAGGCCCTGTCTAGTCAATGGCTTAGTGCATAAGTTGGATCTATGTGATCAGAAGTCTGTGTGACTGTAAGAGCTATGTGCATGTTGTAATAAGTGTTGAGTGCACAGAGTGTGAGAAGGCTTAGTGTTTGGATCTACCCAAGGAAAGAGGACCTAGTGAGCTACGCAAATCTCTTCTCCTATGCAAGGTAAGGGTCATCAAAGCTCTGTGTTGTAACTGCTTGACCAAGATAATATAATGAAGACTTTGTGGGAATATACCCAGGGTGGGGGTGAACCACGGTAACTCTGTGTATTGTGTTGATGTGTTTGTCTCTCTCTTGCTAAGTGCTCTGATATGTTTAGATAGATTTATTGATGCTTTGTTCTTATGAGATATGAATGCATGTTAGATATGATACATAAGATGCTAAGTGCTGAATCTATTGAGTATAACCTATTTATCATTGCTAAGTGCTAGATCTGAGTAATTATTGAGGTGCTCTATGCTCTCTGTGAAGTGTATTACTGAATGTATGTTAGGAAATAACTAATGCTAAGTGTGTTGTAAGCAATATAATCACAGATCTGTGTCCCAGCTAATGTTGCAGACACTTGAGTCCTACAACCACCCCTGCCTCTACCTCGGGTGAGACTTCATTTGCTTCGCAAGTGTTGTTGAAAGGGTCGATAGTTAGGGCTTTGTTGGTGTTCTCTTGAGCGTTGAACCCTGGGTCTACCCCTGTGCCAACAGGATGTAAAGTATTTTCATTCATGAACAGTTTTTTGGGATACAATCATATTCAAATCAAACCCAAGGACCAACATAAAATGACTTTTATTTTTCCTTAGGGTACCTTCGCTTATTGAAATATGCTTTTTTTCTTGAAGAATGTTGGAGCCACCTTTCAGTGCGCCATGTCGTTAGATTTTCAAAACCTTAAACACATAGTCGAGGTGTAACTCAATTATATAGCATCATGTTCTTGCAAGAGATCGGATCATCCCTCCCATCTACGACTAATCTTTGAGAGATGTCACTACTATTGGATTCGCTTGAATCCTAACAAGTGCAGTTTTTGTGTGACATTAGGTCATATTTTTGGTTTCATTGTATCAACAATAAGGATCATGGTCTCTTCTCTCAAAGTTGAGGCAATATTTCAATTGCCTCCCCCATGCACAATACCCCAGCTTCAGAGCTTACAGGGGAAAGCAAATTTTCTTCGGCGCTTTGTCACTAATTATGCCAATATCACTAAAGGGTTTATCTGTATTTTGAAAAAAGGGGTCCCATTCTATTGGGATGAAGTTGCTCAGTTCTCCTTTGAAGCATTGAAACGTTCCCTGACATATGCCCCTCTGCTTCGGCCTCCTAATTATAAAAAATATTTCTTATTGTATTTGGCTGCTATGGAGTCAACCATTGGCATGGTCTTGGTTTAGGAAGATGATATGCTCGAAGAGTATGTTATATATTACCTTATTCAAGGCCTGGTTGGACTAGAACTCAACTACTCTCATGTTGAGAAACCTACCTGTCAGTTGTTCATCTTTTCCAATGGTTCTGTCACTACATTTTTCTTCGCAAGACCACTGTCATTGTCATCGTCAACCCTTTCCAATATGTGTTAATGCGATGGGTCATTCGGGGGAATATTAGTAGATGGATAGTCATTTTACAAGATTTTGACTTGGATTTTGTTTCTGTGAAATCCAAAAGTCATTTTTCTTTGTCGAACTCATATCGGAACTTCTAGTCGAGTCTAGTGATATCATGCCCAAAGAATCTCCTATTAATGGAGATATTTTTCTAATTGCATATTCAGACCCCTACTATGGAGATATACTTGTGTGTCTCTATACTTTGAAGTGCCCCACTTCTTCTTCCCGTGAAAAGCGTCGATGAATTCAATATCAAGCGTGAAACTATCTCCTACTCAAGGACGATTTGATTATTTAGTGATGTCTTACCCACGAAGAAGAAGAGCTCATTTTGAACGACTGTCACACTGAAGCATGTGGTGGTCATTTTTATGGGTTGTAAATATCCCAAAAGATTCTACGTGCGGGTTACTTTTGGCTGTCATTAATCAAGGATTATGTAGAGGTGGTGAAGAAGTTCCACCCATGCCAGATCTTCTATTGGAAGATGCGAGAACATCCTAGTCCTATGTTTCCAGTCATTGTTGTTGGTCCTTTCACCAAGTGGGGGATTGATTCTACTACATGCCACCCAAATTCAGCCAGGGGGAATCATTACATCATCATAGCAGTAGACTACTTCACGAAGTGGGTTGAAGCTATGCCAACGTTTAGAAATGATGGTGAAACAATGACTCTTTTCATCTTTAATCAGATAGTAGAAAGGTTTGGTATCCTGAAGGATATTGTCATTGACCATGGCAGTCACTTCCAAAACAAAATGATTACTAAATTAACATCAAATATCAGTTTCAAATAGGAACATTCGTCACCTTAATACCCGTAAGTAAATGGTTAGGTTGAAGCTATGAATAAGTCTCTCAATACTATTCTTCAACAAATGATCATTTTTTCCTAGTTGAATTGGCATTTGGTGTTGTATTCAACATTGTGGGCCTATCGAATGTATGTGAAGAATGCCACCATTTTTTCACCTTTTCAACTCGTATACAAGTTGGAAGAAGTATTACCTATTGAATTTCATATTCCTTCTTTAAAGTTGGAAGTGGAATTACTACCAGAAACTTCACCACTTGAGGAACGCCTTCTATATCTCGAGCAGCTTGATGCAAGACCTTGTGATGTAGCCCTATCCAATGAGGCTCATAAGAAATGAGTCAAATGTTAGTATGATCAATCCGTTCATCCTTGGATTTTATTTGAAGGTGATCTTGTCCTGTTTTATGATCAAGAAAAAGATCCCCTTGGGGAAGGCAAGTTCAAACCCATGTAGTTCGAACCATTCATTGTGAAAGAGGTCTTAGATAAGGGAGCTTACCATCTGGTTGATTTTGAGGGAAATTATTTTTCAGAGCCTAGAAATGGGCTCTACCTTAAGAAGTACTACTCTTAGGTTGGTCACCTAGGTGTCTTCTTGTAAATATGTATAGTCTCTTATAAATTTTTGTGCTTTTTGTTTTATGGACGTGTAGTTATTTATGTCTTATTTTTCATTGTGGCAGATGTCAAGTGAATTGGAGGTTTATTTTGGGTTCATGGATGATGCTATCCAACACACTCGGAGGCTTGCTTCCGCAACTTGGGTGATTTGCACACCTAGAGGCCAGTTTCTATCTTCTGAAGGTATTTGTCTAGGAGACACTACAAACAATGTTGTCGAGTACAACATAGTGATAGAATTGCTTCGAGATGCTTTGTCACATGGAATTTCTCACCTCCGAGTCTATCTATATGCTTAGCTGGTTGTGTCCTAGTTAAATGGGGCTTACCACATTTATGATCCCACTCTGCATCGACGATTCCTTAGGGTACGTCTCTTAGAACGATATTTTGATTACATTACGTAGATCCATGTTCCTAGGAGATTTAATCATATAAAAGATACTCTAGATAAACACGTTTTAGATTGGCATGTTGCTCACATATAAAAAGAAAAGCACACACATACACATGTAAATACATTTGTAAAAACAATGTCATCCATAAGACAAGAAAGATGTATATGTGTGTGTGTGTGTGTGTGTCCAAAAATAGTGTTATGAGTACATAAGTGGGAATGAAATCCTCAAACAATCATCGGTCTACATCATTGGGCTTATGCCCTCAAAAAATACATATAGTACAAAAAGTTCCCTCGAAATATCAATGGTCTAGTACTATATGAGAATGAGGCCTATTGGCCCTGCTATAGTGTACAACAACATTTGCAAGATGCCGAAACAACTGGACCCAAGTCCAAGGCACCCCTACTACATGTGGTTTCATAGTTGGGGGGAGATCCCCCATCTCGACCATAGGAACGACACAAGTGAGTGCAAAGAGGTCGCACTCCACTTGTCACAAAACTCTGTCAGCCTCTTCAGCTGGGGGTCCTCCCGCAACTTCTAGTCCTCCTGCCATTGTTGGTCCTACCTCGGGTCAAGGACAAAATCAATTCTTAGTGAAGTCTTTTAGTTGAATAGGCCCCACATTTGTACATAAATGATTCATAAGCTAGTACTCTATACACACATAAAAAGTATGCCACAATCTTGATCGCCAGGAGGTACAGGCATGTCTGGGTCTCTATTGAACTTGATCCCTACATAGGGTAATCCTCAATCACCAGGATTTGACATGCCCACCAGTCAAAAAACTTGTCATTGAAGGCCTCGATAGTCCTCCCTCCACCATGTCTAGGAAGCAAAGTTTCCCACCTGCTCATTATTGGGAAGGAGGCTACATGCCCTCGTATTGTCTCTCTAGGACTAATACTGGGCACCCTCTCAAAGAAGAAGGAGCACAAGATAGTACCAAACCCAAAAATATTATTTTTACATTGTCAACACTTTGTAAGTTGTCTCTTCATGCATACAAGCATGGTGGTACTCCAGTCAAAAATGGTTGCCTCCAAGCACTGAATGGCACCATGCATATGTGTGTGTAAGGCCTGATGAAGTGTTGTGAATCCAGTAATATTCCCGATCAAGAGTAATATCACATGTAAGGAGAGGTTGGCGATATTGTGTATTGGCACTTGAGAACCTACCTTCTCAATGCCAGACTCACAGTACATCTTGATGTAGTCCTCGATGTTGAATGGCCCTGGAGAAAAATTCCTCAAGATGACTGGTTCCCCTCATCTTGAGAAGCCAATCAGAAATTAGATGTCCTGTATGGTTGGGGTCAATGATTGAACCTCTAGCATGAATGCCTCAACATCGAGATGCCAATACTCCACAATAGCATTGAGTATCCTCGGTTGTGCCCTCATAAATGGACACTGGAAGAACTTCCATAACCCGCAATGTTTTAGGGCAGTGATGGTCATAGGGTCCTACTCAACCAAGACGTTGAGCTCCTAATGCTTTCTCTCTCTCTCCAGTGAACATACATCATGTTACATGAAAAAAATAGAGAGGAGTTAGTGCTTGATTTTTATTTTCTCAAAGTAAAAGAGGGTGTACGCAAGTTTCTTTCTACATAGTCTCACATGTACGCAGGCTATTTTGTATTATGCTCGAGTACATACATGGGCTAGCCTTAGACATCCCACATACATGCAGGGCCTCTCTTTTAACAAGAGTGCACCCCCTCCAAACAAAAAATTAAACAACAAAGGAAGAATTGAAATGCAAGTATGGGTGTTTTGTACTTACTTTGTCCAAACAGAAGGTCATTTCTTCCATTGAAGCTCTTGGAATCCACTCTTTTAGCAAAGGATTTTTTTGACCTTTTGGTTGATTTTCAATTTGCAATGGTAAAAATGAGTTGTTCGCCTCTATTTATAGAATATTTTGGAACGTTTTTCCCTTTTTCGGTCCCCTTGGTCTTCTTCTCTGGCTTGGTGGTTACTCGAATTCACTTTTGATTTTTCTATTGGTTGTTTCGGTACTCTTTTTCTTTCACTTTTGTTATTTTTTGGGATTGGTCACATTTTTTACATCCTTTGGTAAAAGTCATTTTTTCTAAGGTTTTGCATATAAGTTAGGATTCCATTCCCACTTTCTGCATCTTGTTTTATTTTTTGTTTTTCCATAGGATCAACCCCACCAAAGTGTGACAAAGAACCTTCATTGTTGCTCTAGAAATGTCGTAATTATGTGGTAGAGTCTACCTTTACATGGATTCCCTAGGGAGATCCTTTGTTGCATTTTTGGAATCCATGCTATCAGTTATGACTATAGGCTTGGGATTCCTTGTTAGTCTTATCATGAAACCTCATTCTTTTGTTCATCATCATCCTATGCCTTACCCTCGAGACTCCCTAATGAGAATGCTTTATTGTCTTTCAAGATCGATTTGAAATTCGAAAGCAACATCCAACGAGACTATATTTATTCTTTTCGATCTTGTCTAGATTATTTGAGAAAAGTATCCCCCTAAAGTCTTCTTTAATCCCTTTTCAGACTCTCTAAAAATGAAAATATTTTGGAGCGATCTTGTTTCCCTTCATGCTCGCCAAAATCAAATTTGAAGGAACATCTCTTTGGTGGTATTTTACCCCTTTTTCAGTCTGGATGGCTAATCTTACAAGTAAAGGTATTCTCTAGGAACTTCAGTTCACTGGAAGAGTATTCTCAAGCGTAATTTTAACCCTTTTTTGGGCCTGAGGGACTACATATTTGAAAAATGAACATTCTCCTTAGTTTTGGTTTATCACCTTTTTTAGGCCTTGGAGATTACTTACAAAAATGGAACCCCCCCGGAGTCCATAGTTAATCTCTTTTCAGACTCCCTAAAATTGAAAAAATCGCCAAGTGACCTTGTTCCTTCACACTCATTAAATTGGTCTAGAAGAACATCTACTGGCATAAGTTTAACCCTTTTTCCGGCCAGTAGATTATAAAGGAAAAAGGTACACCTCGAGAGATTCGTCTTGCCAGGAGATTTCTCCTCAGTTACTTTTACATTTTTTGGGGCTAAGGAGACTAAATTCAAAAAAAGGTTGTGATTCCATAGTTAATCTCTTTTAAGAATCCTTAAAATTGAAAAGATTTTTGAGTGATATTGTCTTTGTCACACTCATTAAAATGGTTTTGAATAGACATCTTTTCAATGAAAGTTTAACTCTTTTTTGAATAAACTAGACTAACTCTAAAAAAGGTAGTCCCCAGAGTCTTCTTTTGCGTTTTTCCAGACTCTCTAAACATGAAAAAACGACCAAGCTTACCTTCTCTAGGATCATAAAAAATTACATAGAAGGAGTCTCCCTGTGTCATGCTTAATCACATCGAGGGCCTCATATTTTCATCTTTTTCCTAATGTCAGCTCCATGTTTCTCTCAATTGAAGCTTTGAATCATTCCTTATATGCAATCCTTTCAACACTTCTTGCCTCTGCGACCTGACACCTTGACCCATGGAGGAATTTTCCCTGAGTGTCCTTGTATTGCACATGTCTCCTTGCCCTGAGCATTAGTATGTTCCACATGCTTGGAAATAGTTTTACTTCTTGCGACACCCATTCCTCCTTTGTAAAGTAGCATTCTTTTATTCTTTTTCAAGATCGTTTCAAAATTGAAAAATACAAAAAAATCAAATATTCCAAAAAGAGGGGACGGGAAATATACATTCTTTTCTCTGCAGCAAAGATAGTCTCCCTTGAACAAAGCACATCCTTTTGTTTGTTCCTCAAGCATTGGGATCTAGTATGAACTTAGTAATTTTTTCTCTCTACATAGAGTTGTGTCCTCCTCCATTTGGTTACTCTTCCAAACATGTGGAGAGACTATGTTTCCTCCTGCATCACAAAATTATGTCAATGTCATGTTGCCTAAGTCTGATCATCTTTCATTCTTTTGTCCAAGGTAATTTTTACCAAACCTAAGTTGTATTTTCTGCATTTTTTCTCTTGAATTTCATATGTCGTCCATCCCAAGAGTCCAATCAAGTTTAGATTTGAAATCGACAAAGTTCTCTTCCTGATTGTTGAGATCCTCTAGTCTTTTCTCGATGGCTTGTCGAAGACCTCAAAGTAGTGAGTCTTACACTCCCATTGTACTCCTACCTATGTTTTGAAGATATTGAAGTTATTTCTCGAGCTATGAATATTTCATCTCCATCCATAGGCGTCACTAGATTCTTGAAGATACATATTGTACTTGTATATATTCGACTAATTTTGAGTTGTAGATCCATTGTGTATTTCTCGCGGATACACTTTATATAGTTATATGGCATAGATATGAAATGTGTTTGATTGGAATCCATGATTTAGTTCATCCCGAGCTTGGGTATGCCCACCTCAGAGAGACAATTTTTGTTTTGCAGATGGCACCTCTTGAACTCTGGTCTCGGGCTCACTCAATTTTGTGCATTGGTGAAGATGTTGTAATGTATTTTAGCCATCAGTTGCCTTTATGACCTCATACATTAGGGGGCATATATTATAGCCCTACAATTCCCTACTCATGCATACATGGCATTGGCCCTCTTACTTGCATAATTTTCCAAATCACTGTTGAGGAGATCTACTTAAAAAAACAATTTTTAGAGCATGTATGCACCCTGCACCACTACTTCCCATGTACATATGCTTGTTGCATGCTATACAGCTTGCGTACATATGCTTGTTGCACACTAAACATCCCACGTATACCTCCAAAAGTTGCAAAAATTAAAATGTTGTAAGGAATTCAGTGGAATTTACGGGCTATTGGAGGTTTCCCAACCAATTCACCTCCTATAGCTCATCCCCCAACCGTCCTATAGCCCGTCCCCCAACCAAATAACCATCCTTTTTTCATATAAAAGGAGGTGTTGGGGTCTCATTTCACAACCAAGCATAAGAGCAGTGAAACTCTACCTAATTTTACTTCCCTTCCTTGCCCAATAATTTTCTACCTTTTGTGAATTATTGCCTCAGTATTCCCTCTTCATCCCCTTTTCTTCCATTCAATCCATTCCCTTTCCTTAAGGTGATTAGTAGATTTTGAGAAGAGGCTTATTGAAGGTGCACTTGGAGCATTGTAAAGAGGAGCTTGGACCAGGTTCATGGAACAGTGGTTGGCAAGGATTGTAAGTTTTAGTATTTGTTTAATGAATAAAATAATTTCTTTTCCCTATCCCAAATGATGATGTTTTGTGTCTTTTCTTTGATTTATACATAAAATTTGATATCTAACCCTAATTTATGAACAAAAATAACATGCATGTAGCCTTTTTTTTCCTAGTCTTGGATGCAGGTCAACTTTGGGAGGATAATTGTTGTCTTTGGAACTACATAACTTGAGGAGATCATCACCAGACATTGGATAAAAGGTATAGTTACCGATCTTATCTCCTACTTCTTTTTGTTCATTTGTTTTGGTATGTTTGGGGTAGTGTAGAAACCATGTTGATTTTTAGATGATCATTTTCTCTATCTATATCCTAAACCCTGGTATAGTTCTAGGGGGGTATTCCCACTAGTAGTCCCATCCACATACCCTCATGCCTCTATGGTACAACTTGCCCATCCGATAGATTGAATGATGAAGAATTACTTTGATTAGCGGTCCATATATTTAGTGGTTTTTTAGGATGCATGACCATTAACAAGGCCACTTGATCCCGAAAGATATGATGGTTGGGATATGTCCAATGCAACAGTCCAAATTAATAGTGACATTAAAGGTGATTGACCGTTAACCTCTTCTCTCCATATCAACTTCTCCACAAGAGGACACATGTCATCTCCACGTGTCACCTCCACATGGTACTTCCACATCAATCTCAATTTCCCACATGTTCTGAGGATTAATCATACATGCATCCCTCATAGAGACGACGTGTCCATCCACCTACCATCTTCTATGTCAAGGTTCCACATCTGGTAATTTGACATATGGAATTTTACTAAACATATTTTTTAAGAAATCTTGTATCTTTTAACATTTATATGGTTTGGGTTCCACCGCACCATTCCACCATTAGGCATCCAACATCCAAACTTTTGCAAACATTTCCTTTATTAGAAACTCCAAATTTATGGATTTTCGGATGGTATGAATTCCACCTCCCATTTTTTCCATCCAACCTTCATCCATCGAACTGCCACCATGGCCCCACTAATGATCTTCTGCTAACATGGCACCTGACGTAATTCTTGATGTGACATTTGATGCAACATGCTAACATGGAATATGAAACATGTCTTTTTACTAAGAGCCCTTTTTGAGAATTTTTGTATTTTTGTATGGTCTGAGTTAAATCTCCTAGTTACATCATCCAACCTCTTCCCTATGGCCTGCCACCATGACCTACTAACAGGTACACCCCGCTAACGTATTGCTTGACATTGTGTGCTAACATGGAACTTTTGAAACCAAATTCTAATGTCTCATTTGACATGGAATATGACTCAATATGTTGACGTGATAGCTAACACAGTACGTTGATGTGTTTTTTGACATGGCATGCTAACATGACATCTAGGATCTGACATTTTATAAAAGGGACCCTTAAAGATTTTCTAGATTTCCACCATTCTGGATGCACAGGTTCCATCTGTTGGGTTCCACACTGGATCGTTGTCCTTTTTTGGGTTCCACATCCATAATGATATAGGATTTTAACAAAACCCCCTTTGTCAACACCTATGTTTGTATACTATCCATATTTTAGGTTCCATCGGCATGTTCCATATGTGGATCTTACCTTTCCATAAATTATCACTCAAGGATTTCTTTGGATTTATGTATTTCTTCCTAGCTTCCAACACTTATATTTGATTGCATGGTTCCATCCTATCCAAGATATGGAACTTTGGAAAAGTCCCTTTCCTTGAAATTACAAAATTCTTGATAGCCTAAATTTCAGGGTTCCTCTCGTCATGGTTCTTGTCAATTGTTCATCCACCCAAACTTATCCAAATTTGGCTATTCTACTCCTAGCCTATATATGACTCTTCTTGGTCTCCATCGAGATCTACAACCTATTGATCGATCCATATTTTAGGGATTCTATAACATATTTAACACAATAAGGGGGGTTTGAGGATCAAGAAGGATCTGAGGATACAGATTCTTTACAACATGGTTTTACTAGCCCTTGTTTAAAATGGAGAATCCTTTGGGAGCTCTCTCCCATTCTTATCTTCTTGAGGTTAAATAATCTGAGACTCAAGGGAATCAATATTCCTAAATATATGTAATTCAACACGCACCCATACAGATTCAATCAATTCTCATATTTGGGATTCTGAACCATAGGATGTCTATAATTTAAATTCAAGAACAATAACTAGGTATTAATTCATTGTGCATACTAGGGACATTAATATGCCCATTTATTTCCTTAACTTACTAACCTGATTTCCTTCCATATGAAAATAAATTGTAGTGGAGGAATTATTATTTACACAAGAAACATAGGGCATACATCCTATCCCTTTTTTCTTGTAGGCTCTTTCCAATTAATCATACAATTTCATCCATTGCATAAGAAAACATAACGATATACAATGCATAAAATAAATTTGATAGAGAGAATTATCTATCATAATTTATTAACCAAACCAAACTAACTGAGGATGAGCTCTTTTCTACCCAACCATAGGCATTGCTCTATTATATTCCTATATAGTAGGCCACCCCTATGCCAATAAATCACACAACCATGGAATATTTAGTTTCTCATAGAAATTAAAGGTGTGAAGGTCACTCTCCTCCACAACTTCCACTAGAAAAATCCCCCTTTTTACTAACCATTTGGGTCTCCATGAGGTTTATCATATGCCTTCCTGGCTGGATTTCCTTTGCACAAGGGAGTCTCTTCATTACTAACCCTCTCATTCCAATGCTAGTTTTTTTCTAGAAAGCATCAAGCTCGCAACCCTCTCAGCTTAAGTCAAGATTCAAGTTCGTTTACCAACCACATGAACTCTCTTTCCGTCTCTCTTTGTTTGTTCTTCTCATGCCTTCTACCTCAACTAAAATCACTTTGTAACAATTTGTATCATTCTTTCTAAATTTCATCCTAGATCAAAATATGTCTACTGCTTGGCCATGTTCCAAGACTCTATCTTCTTCTACACACCCCCCTTCCTATGTGTTCCTACCTTTCTGGTTCTTGTCCTGCTATTCTCTTCCTTTTGTTAAAAGGAACTCATGGGTCAATCATGGAGACTAATATGGGTACTTTTTGTAGCATGTATGGAAATATTCAGCTATCCTATCCAATCCTCCATACTTCTATTCATTGTGGGTGGTTGGATTCTCAACTACCAACCCCCTTAATTAAATATTTTCTTTGAATTTAGGAAAAGGGAAATAACTAGTCATTCCCAAAAATAATTCAACAAGGTGTCTTGGGATCTCTAGCATATGAATCCCCCCTCTAGGCCCCTCACTATTTCCTCCCATGGTATCATGGCTAGTATCAGTGCTTCACCCATCAATTAGTTGTTCGGATTTCCTTTATTAAACAATAATACATTTACAATTTTCATATTACACGGCATGGCAATATTGTCTCCATGCTAAGATAAAATCATCATTAAACATAATTTATTACAAATTAATTAGGGGATCAAAATAGGGGTGTTACAAGATGTTTACACTCTGGAAAGTTGGGTGTGAGACCACTATCATATAATTTTTTTAGGAAGTCTAGGTATATGATTAATTTATCCCCCATTGGTCTCAATGTATTGAACAACATTTCACCTTCTATTATATCCCTTCCATGGTATGATTTAATAATTAAATTCCATGAATTCATTATCATGGTTGTAATATTAAAGAAAAGAGGAAACTTGCATTGATGTTTTTAAACCCAACATTTTACAATTCAAAAATATGATTACATCTTTGTTGTATCTTCAATTATAGTTATTGATATGAGGAGAAATGAGGAAGAGGAAATACAATAATATCATCCTCTCTCCCCCCCCCCTAAAAAATTTAGTTACAAAATGAAGAATCATTGCATGTTGGTAACTTTCCTTGCACCAAATAACTATCACTTAAGTCAAAGGAATTTCATGTTATATAATGCAATACCCAACCTCAAATCATGTATCAAAAGTAAACCTTAAAAAAATAGAAAAAGAACCATAATTTTTTGGTGACAACAATCTCCAAGTTATTATCACCATTGAAATCGATATTGAAGAAACCCCTATCATTGAGATCAAAGTGTGTTTCATGTTGAATTACACTTTGGATACTATTGTCACCCATTTTATTATGACCAAGTCAATATTATGATTACATTAAATCATACAATTGTCCATTAAGAATTATGTAATGATGTACTCTTCTATGGTTATTCTTTAACTAAATATTTCAAATAAATATCAAGTCAACTTGTTCACAATCAAATTTATGTGAAAATGTCAAGTCAACTTGTCTTGTTTTGAGAAATATACCCTTCCATCTATATTATTTCAAGTATTCCTAAAATATGATACCAATTTTTCATACACTCTTTTATGTAGAAGGGATCTTAGAAATGCATGGCGTACATGTGTATGAATACATTTGTTGTGTTTCTATAGGTTTCTTATGAGAAATCAAATATAATGTTGTTGTGTTTATATAGGTTATGGTTTAAGAGAGTGATGAACCATTTTCACCTAGGATGTATACATCACCCCATTACCAGGTATCATGTATCAAGTTAAATATTTTTTAATGTGCAATTTGTTATCTTATTTTTGTTGACTTTCAAGTTTGTGTACGAATAAAAATATTAATAATTTGTATGCAATACGGTTCATTGTTTTTTAGTTCATCACTACCGACATTTTACCATTCACCACTACCGACATTTTTCACTTCATTTGTCCCAAACTATAGGAAATTCTGGTCCTTGGCCACCTTTCCTATCTCTTTTGAGACAACTTCCCAACCCAGATTACTTCCACCCATAGTAAAACCCATGGGGGTTTATTGTTTACCACCCCCACCACCTTTTTCATCCCATCCATCTGCAATAGTTAGACTAATATCCCACCCACCATTCCACCTTGTTTCATTCCCCACCATTTCATCCAATGGGGATGCACAAATTTTCACTCATGAATTCCCCCTTCCATCATCCAATGTGGATACTATAGTCAACACTACAACAGATGTTTCCTCGGATCATCTTATATAGATGAGTATTACTCCACTCGCTAACCAAACTCCATCATTGTTTAAGTTATTCATAGTGAGATCATTCATTGGTGAATTTTTTATGTAGCATGAATGGAATTGATTTTAGGAAATTTTTGTTGAATTTCATGCTTTGATCTTGTAACTTCTACATGGTGGCATAACATATTGATTAGGTTTGTGGAGGGAAACACCCTCATGACTTACAATATTGTATGTAGTGAGTTTTTGTGTCTTGAATTATAAAGTATGATTTTGTACGTGTGTTAATTCATTATGGAAAAAAACTTATAAGAATTTTTTTTCTTTATCCAGTCTTCAGAAAGAACAACCACACCAAGACACAAAAAGAATAAATTTTCCACTTCGAGTAAGAGAATGAATATCGAATTTTAGGATTTACATGATCGTGGAGAGGCTGGAAGTGGTCAATGAGTGATCAATAAGTGCCATTTTGTATCTAGGGTACCAAATGTCATTCTTCCATGTTTGGGCACGAGGTGCCATTTTGTAAATTGGGCATGATGTGCCCATTTTTTAAATTGAGCATGATGTGCCATTTTGTAGAAAATGTACACTTGATCCAATTTTGAACACACACACACACACACATTTCATGGCACATGTTCTATTAATTGAAGTGTTTCTTTATTTTATGTTGATGAATGCTTATGATGATGACGATGATTATGTAGGAATCGTCAAAACACTTACATCTACATTGGGTACACCAAGGAACTACATGAAATAGGAAAACCAACATTCTTATAGGATTAATGTGAATACTTTACAAAAGTATAACACAAAATCAAGGGAATTTACAAGAATAAAATAACTTCCAAACTCGAATTGTCTAATTGAGAGGATACAAAACAAGAGGGTTTTGTATTACTAATAGAAAATGAGTTATATTTATTATCCATACCTTTGGATTGGTGAAGAAACCATCCAAACCAAAATGTGTTTTGTGGTGAGGCCCTTATCTCAGTTTTTGATATGGAAAGATCAAAATGAAATCTAAGTAAAAACCTTTACATTCTAAAATATTGGTCAATGTCTACCCAAAATTATAAATGTAGAAATTCGTAAGTGGGATTTATCTATGATTTCTAAAGAAGAAAAAAATATTATAAAGGAGAATCCATGAGAGACTCAAACATTTTATAGAGAATACCTTGTAATTCTCAATGTTGTAGATTATTCATTAAAACTTGCACAAAGTGCCCTTCAGAACCTCCATTTATAAAACCACAACACTCAATTTATAAGCATGAAAAAATCATCACATAAACATCGTGAAACCAATGAATGAGCAAAAAACAGCCAATGCTCAACATGTCTGTGAACATAAATAATGAAATACCCAAGTATGAGCTTCAATTCGGAAATATATTGTTTGTTAAAAACAACTATATACTTCCTTCTATTTTTAATAAATCAAATAACATAATAAGCTTGTGTATGGGAAATGTGATGTTTTATGTATGACTTTAATAATTTAAATTTCTCAAGAGAAGTATCCATATGTGAGCCTTGTTTCTTTTGCTTGATCCATTTTTTATTTCTCTTGCAAATATTTGATGTATGATTGGATTTAGATCTAGCTTTCTTACTCACTTACAAATATGTAATACAAAATTATACTATAAAATTCAAAGAGGACATTGGAAGAAAAAATTAAATAGTGATCAGAAGAACTAATACTCTCACATGAATCTCCCAAGATTCCATGATGAACCCCCGACCTTAATTCCACATATGTAGGGTTCAAATAACTTACTTTGCGTAGCTCCAGGATCTCGATCTATTCTCAAATATTTAATTAGGGTCCAATAACCTCCTTTAACATATCCCTCAATTCTTTGCTGAAATGCATGTGGAATTATTACCTTAAGCATTCATCGATTGTGTTAATTTTATCACACCAAGCATATAAACCTCCTGAGACTTTGAACCATGAATTAGGTTGTTGTATTCATTTTCCACCATCAATTTGAATCTCATTGGATGGTTCAAATATCATTTCACCATGAAACATATCATCCTTCAATCGGACGATTATGATTTAACTGTGATATAATCCAATGATCAGATATGAGTCTCATACCTTCCCTTTTGGACTACTAATGGCTTCAACACCCCGAAATATATAATCCAACACCTTACACCTTCCTTTCAAACTCTAATAGCCTAAAATAGTCTCCACCATTGATCATACAATATCTACGGTCAAACTTACTGGTATTCACTTTCAGTATGCCAAACCTTCGTTAAAGGACTTATGTGTGGATTCCACATGTCACACTTTCACTCGTGGATCCATCTACCATGTGCCCAATTTTCATTTGATAATAAAAAATATCCTGGTCTATTTCAACTACCACATGTCTTCTTTGTATCTGTTAATTTATTCAACTTCGAATAGATCTCAATCATTGATCGATGTTGCTCTATCGGAGTTCCTCTAGCTATTGGATTTCAATGGCTCTACTTCGAGAACCAATAAAATTTCTCCACACATCAACTTCGTATCATCGACCTAAATTACTCTGAACCAATTTGGATCATATGTTGGAGTCTCTCTTCTACAATATGATCCATTTATCAGAGTTCTATTCTAACTCTTTTGGACCTATGGATGGTTGCTCCAAACCCTACCACATGGAATCCTAATGATCGTTGATCTCTCTTCTACCTAAATCAATCTACATCATTGATCGTACTTCCCTCATCAGAGTATTCTTCATTTCTACACTCATAAACACTAACTCTAAAATAATTTCACCATCACATCAAAATTTGAATGAAGAACATGCCTTGGCCATTGATTTTCCTTCTCCGTCGATCTGCACTGTCAATTGGACTAATTCTTTTTCCATGACCTAACTCACTCCAATACACAGACTCTGAATAACTAGAAAATTTTGTGTCAGACTCCAAACCCAAGATAGATGTTAGCCATCTAACTAACATTTTTCTCGACGGTCTGATATTCCCGTCGCACTACTTTCCTTTGACCTCAATACACAGTTGGGACTTAATCTAATATTGAGAGAACAGTTGAATTTCTCCCATGTCTTTACATCAAGATTCAATGACTCTTTCTCAATTCACTCTTGATCTAACGATCTAGATCTCTCCATGATCCTCAGTCGTATTTGATCTCCCCTTGATCGACAATTCCTTTATATCCACAATATGAAGCGATATGGATCATTGATACAGATGTGATTAACAATCAATATTATCTCTTAGGACCGCTTCCTTGCATTGCATAATGAACCTTGATATGAAAATAACTATATGTTGTATTAACCAATCCAACGATCCACTTTCCCTCACTTTTAAGAGTGGTAATTAGTATTGATTCCACTGTTAACATGTTGGATTTGGCCTTGATCTTGGTTGTAAAACCTCAAATATCGATTGACTCTAGAACTTGCACACATAATTTATGAAGGAATTCTTCACTATTCAATCATTAATGCCTGCAACACTCAATCTTGTAGATATTTAAACTCACACAACAATGCACCAAGGTACTTGAACATACAATTCCATACAACACTTGAAATAGAGTGATTCCACTATTCAATTGTACACAAACTATACATAGGTTTTACATAAAGCCTCTCTCATCTAATGGCCTTCATAATATCACTCTTTGGCATGATTTCCTCACTATATCGCCATATTCTATGTCCTTAGGCTTACATCTCTTATGTTAGCACTGTCATTTTCAGTTAGAGTCAGTCTTACTCGAGTCATTGTCCGTGTGTCAAAGGCATGTGAGGTCAAGTACCGAATAATGAATGGATCGAAGTCAGCAAGTGGCCGATTGGCCCTTGGAGTCAGGAAGGGATGTCAAAACCAAAACATGTGTAAGTATTAAAGTCCTTTTCCCAAAGAGATGGGTCTTGTCATAAGAGAAGGTTTTACATGCCAAAAGTCGAGGCAAGTTGTTAAATATAAGTCACGTCGACAGACACAATGACCATCATCAGCTCATTATGAAGTTAGAGAGAATGAAAAATCACAGCGCTCATATCACGTATACTCTGCAGCTCTTATCAGTTGTACTTTACATGCCTCTAAGTGTACCCGTCATGCAGATGTGCTGCAAAAATCTTCGACTTTCTTCAAAACCTCCAGTCACTATGGATTCAGTTTCACCTGGCACGATTCCAGCTCTCGCCCGCCCAGTTATAAATCCCAGTTGCTCTACATGTATTCTATTCACCAGCCAAGTTTATGATCTATCTGTAATTCTTCCCATGAATCCTGAGTTTCTTGTGGCTATAAAGTCGATTTCCTTACACTATGCCAAAAACTCAGGTCAAGCAAGATAACCACTTTGGGTCCATGCTAAATCCTCCGCGCGTAGAAAAAATACGCTTTGCACCATGAAAACATCTAAGAACATAAGGAAAGGAGTGTGAAGTAGCAGAATTGTGGGGCCCAAAACTCAAAACTTGACGTTAGTAAATGAATATCGAGATGTCAGAGCATATTTTGAACAGGTCGGATGCATGGTCTTTTGTAGGAAAATACAAGGGTTCAACGTGAAACTAGCAGAGCAGTTTGCACTCAGGTTCAATGGGTTCCATGCTATAATCGCAAGAGTCACTTTCTAGGTAATAGAGGAAACTTTGCCAGCCTCCATGAAGATCCTTCCACGTGGTGAAAGGTGGTTTAAAGTCATGCCTTTGGACGCGCTATGCTATGAGGAGTTCATCAAACCAGATTGTTTAAATGGGAACGTCGAAGTGGAAGTTCCAAGTAGATATCTGTAGGAACCTTTTCAGAAGCTCCTGAGAGAGATTAGGAAATATTTCACCTGTGAAGGAAGGTTTGACAGAATTCACCCACATCACATCATATTTTTGATGCATTTTATAATAAGGAGACCATTAAATATTCCTTTCTTCTTGCACCAAAGCCTCAGAGAAATGGCAGACGACGTCCAGGATGAAACGAACAAGCCCAAGAAGAAACTATATCATGTCTCTTTGATTAAATTGTTGATAGTTGAGGAGTTGAGGAAATTGGGAAACAACTAGGATTTGTTCCTACTCACATTCGGCATCCCCAGAGACCCTAAAGGATATTCCCATGTACTAGCAAAAAAAGTGACATCTCACCGCGCAAAGGCGGAAATAGGAAGGGTCGCGAAGGAAGGGAATAAATTGGAAGCCCTATTCCCCCAATATTCGATACCCCGAAGAAGGGGCAGGCCAAGGAAGAACAAGGAAACTGGGGAAGCCCAAGTCCCAAGTGAGTCGCTCACAAAGTCAACTATCGAAGAGTTACTCATGTGCACCATTCGGCTAGATCCTGTCGAAGGTCCAAGTCAAGAAGCCTATGACAAAAGGAGAAGGAAAAAAATTGAACGCATAGATATTCGTGAATCATCACAACAACTAAAGAAAATGAAAATCGTTATTGCTAAGCTATAAAAGAAGAATTGGGAACTGAGACAACAGTTAGAAGTGAATACCCTTGAGGCATCAGCATCAGAGGGTCGAGAGGGAAACATGACGTGGCTCAAGAGTCAGATCAGGGAAGGACAAGATACAATCATCCAGGTGCACGAAGCATAGAGGATGTCAGAAGAAATAAATGCAAAGCACTTCAAGGAATGCAAACCGACACTGGAAAAATTCTGTAGGGATCTGGCCAATGTGCAGAAGAGGCTGAAAGGGAACAGGGTTCTATAAAGGAAAGTAATGAATTTGAAAAGGTGAAACTGGTCTCTCAGGAGAACTCTTCGGATATCCCAACTGTATACAAATCTAGAATCATGATTGACCAACCCCATTTTTGTCTTCTCAACGTGGCCCAGATTTTGTCTCCAGGTGTCCTATTTTCCACCAGGAAGTAGGGACTTTGATAGGCACTCGCATGGAAAGCATACAGCATAAAACTCTTGAGACCCATATATTAAAAAGGAAAGGTGTATGTTGGATGGATGAAAGTTTGAATAAAGGCATTGTCCCTAACTGGTTGTGTCATCTTTGAAACACCTGTGACATTCCGTAGTTACCCACCACATGAATGCTCCAACAAATGATCACATGGCAGAAATCAATGTCATTACAATGGGTTATTGGAGTCTGACAGAGCACTTGATCATCCAAATACCCTATCAAAGGAAAAGAATCAACACATCACTCTCTAACGATGAAATCTTTTTGATGATCAAGTTGTCGTGGAAAAGACGTCAGTTATTGTGCAATCGAGTATAGTCAGTTTCTATTTTTAGTAAAGTTCCATGTGAAGAGTCATCTAGCAGAGAATAGTCAAAGACCAATTTATAGGGATAGTAGTTAGAGGCCAGGGTAGCCCAAGTGTCACACCATGGTCTATATATTTCTTGTTTCCAATGTAAGCCTGGTTGATTGGAAAAATAGTGTAGACAGAGACTCTTGAATGTAGCTTTCGAGATCGATTGAAATTTAATGCAAAGGTCCTGAAGCTTTGACGAAAAGATTCTAACAGTGGAAGTTTGATGTATTGTGCTCTCTCTTTGCGTAGCTTCTTTCCTATGTTCTTTATATTCATATCTATATATTTTTGTCTAAATAGGAATGTGATTCGAATCTAGAATTCACCATACGTTGCTCTAGATTTGCGCCATTTAGACAATTGTGAACTCTGAATTCATCCCCAGTGGTGCTTCGAGTTGCTTCATGTGTTTTTCTCCCACCACACACAATGATTTTTAACTCAAATATTGTTTCTTATTGAGCCTTTATCCTCTCAAGTTCAGTCACTAAGTCATTTTTTCTATCATTTTCTTAAACTGACTCCATAGAGAAAGGTCTTTTTTTTATTTCATCAATAGAACCAGAAAATATTGTATGAAAGTGTTAAATGTGGCCGACAGTTTAAATCCATAACCTGTACAGAGACGAAGTCTCAGAGAGAGCCCTCTCCCGGTCGGAAAAGGCTAGTTTCTGACCTCAAAGTTGGTTTGTAGGTTGCCTCTGTCATTCGTTTTCTCAGTCGAACAAAGTTTACAGAGTGCTAACATTTTGGTGTCACTGTCGGGGACGGAATTGAATAAATTTTCCCTGGGAGAATGACTAAGGATATAGTTTTGACCCCTGAGGGTAATAGTGGGCCAAACATCTACATTGGCTGAAATATTTACCCTGGTGACTCCAATGAAAGAGACCAGTAGCACATAGTAGTTCCATTCAGAAACCCTGGCTTTGAAGACCATCTATACCAGAGCCAACCCTAACCCAAACCCTGTAGAGCTTGTGTGTGACCCCGAGAAAATTTTGTACAGGGCAAGGGAGCAGGTGTCGGACCCATTCTATTACTTGGACAAAACCCTGTCCTTACCTAAGGATTGTGTGCAAAGCATTGACGACATCAATTTTCACACCCTGTTCAAACAAAACTTATTTAGGTCTAAATTAAAAACCATCTTAGATCATATAGTCTTCGACGAGAAGAGGTTTCAATCTCTAATACCAAACAAAATACCCCATGTTGCAAATACCACAAATCCAAAAACCTCTTAGAATAATGGCTACCAAATTCACCCACCTTGCTCTACCAACCCAACTGCATGACTTTCTCTAGAACTCAACCAGAGGATCAAGCTGTATGATGCCAATGGAAATTACTCCGCCCAAAAGCACCTGGATTGGTTCAGTGATTTCGCTGATCTAGAAGAGGTGGATCATGAAGATGCAAAGATGAGGTTGTTCACGCAGAGTTTTTCTAGGGAGGTTAGGAAGTGGTTTAAGTCCCTTCCAGTGGAAAGCATCCTCAACTTTTCTACATTTGATACATCATTCATTACTATATTGGGAGACAAAAATAATCCTTTACAGCTACCGACACAGTAAAAAAATATGAAGAGATCATCGGAGGATATGGTGCAAGAGTTCTCGGCCCATTTCATGAGGATCTACAACTCAATTCTCACATAAGTCCAGCCGCCTCCCAGGGTTGTGCAGCTTCAATACGCTGACTCTTTTGACATTGATTTCTCCTTGCTGTTGAGGGAGAGAGTATCTTCTAATTTAGACGTCATGATGAGTGACGCAATCGAATTCAAGGTAAAGCTGATGGTGTTGGGAAATATTAAACAAAGCTTCAACAGAGGCAGGAAGAAACCTCAAGGAGATGCGCAGTTGTCGACTTCTCGACCCTCGGAGGAAAAGTTTGACTTGATGATGAAGACAATGGAGAAGCTAATGGAAATAATTTCCATTGGAAACAAGCTCGCCGCCCGAGAACAACATGAAATCCAGCCCAGAAATCATAACTTTAGAAGAGGTCTGGTACTGCAGATCAGATTGAGGGAACATAGAGACCAGGGTGACCAACAAATAAGGCCCCCATTCCAGAACAACTACGCAAGACGAAGATTTTGATCAGATGATCCAAGATCAAATGTATTGTTGCGACAACAAGGACACTCGCATGTTCTTGAAGAACGGAGAACACAATAAATACATGAGTGGAAATGATGATATTATGCTAGAAATTGATGACATGTTGTCTTGGGAAACAAAGTAATTCAGGAAATTCTAATGCAATGCCATCATGTAGTTCCAAAAGTAATACAACCTCAGGAGAAAAAAGGCATATACATAACCGTAGCAGACGAATCCCATAAGAGAACCTTAGGCAGACGCCCCTTCCATGAGTCGACCAAAGAAAGACAACCCAACCAAGGATGTAATTGAAAAGGGGAATTTAAAGGAAGAGGTTCCAAGGAAAGTGCCAAAAAGAAGTCGGGAGAAAGGCGTCAAGGCGGTAGAAAATGTCTCCCCCCCTTTTAAATTTGAGAATGAAATGGCCAAGATTAAAATATATTTCCCTTTCAATGAGCTCATAAATAAAGGAGAATATCAGGATCAGATTATTAAAATGCTAAAGATGGGAGAGACCCCTGACACCCTGAACATCCATGATGACCACCTTGCCATTTTGTTTGGTCCACGTGTGGAGGAAACGAGTGATACTGAAGATGTTTCCCCATTCCATATCATCCTAAAATTCCATGGCATGACTTTTCATAACATTATGTTGGATTCGGGTGTGTCGCACAATCTCATGCCCAAGGTGATCATGGACGAGTTGGGTTTGGACATCACCAGGCCCTACAAGTATTTTTTTCTTTCGATTCAAGGAAAATGAAATGTTTGGGTCTGATCAAAGATTTGGTTGTGTCATTGTCCCAAATCCCTTCTAAGAATATGGTTATGTACGTGGTTGTAGCCGATATACCCCCTAAATTTGGCATGCTATTGTTTAGGTCGTGGGCCGCGAAATTGAAGGGAACCCTGTAGATGGATATGTCGTATGCCACTATTTCTATATTTGGCCAAGAGAAACATTTGTACAGAGAGGTTTTTCTCAAATACATGGTGAATAAAAAGACTCAGTCGAATAACCACCCCATCTACTCCATTGACACTGACATCGAATCCTCCATATTTTACAATGACCCGAGTTTTGAAGAGGAAGAGCCTACGGTCATCATGACTGTCGAGGATAAAGTCATGCGATGAGAAGCAAAGTTCAAAAACCCGAGGAACCGCACAGAGAATGATATGTGGAACATGAGCTTCGACAAAGCCATTAGTACGGAAGGAGAAGGGGTCAGTGTGTGGATAAGTCCTCCCAAGGTAGGCACAAAACTATGCTCGTACAAACTCACCTTTGATTGTACAAATAATATGGCAGAGTATGAAGAATTGATTTTGGGTCTGAGAGTCTTGAAAGAGTTGGGTGCAAAAAGGATAGCAGTGCATGGAGACTCTAAGCTCGTGATAAACCAAGTGAAAGGTGTATACCAATCCAAGCACCCAAGACCGAGGGCATACAAAAATCTAGTGTTTGACCTCCTTGAAGAATTATCGAAGTATAATTTATCAGTGATCCCAAGGGGGCATAATCAAAATGTTGATTCCTTGGCCACCTTAGACTCATTTTTTAAGATTCCCATTTTCCCAAACATAAAGTATGAGATCGACATCAAACACAGGTTAGCCATACCCAATAATATCAAATATTGGCAAGTTTTTTAGGATGAAAAACAAGTGGAGATATTTCTCCAAATGAGCGACGAGTTCACCGATATAAAAATTGATGATGAGTGTTTTTGTGACGAAGAAAAAAGTGCAAATGTGCATAGTGACAAAGACCCCTTTCAGAACCAGATAGTTGGGAGGGACATAGTGCAGCTAAAGAACAATATCATCCGAAAAGGATTAGTTTCGTTGGAAAAGTTTTTTGATGAAAATGACGTGGCTAGAAATCCCAAGATCACTGCGAATGATGAGGATGTTGAGGATTGCAACGTCGGGAACTAGGGGAATTCGAAGATAATCAAATTATCAAAGACGCTCAGTCTGGAGGTTAAACAAGAATACATCAAACTCGTGAATTATTTTACCGACGTTTTCGCCTGGAGTTATGATGAATTGAAAGTATACGACACTAAAGTGATTCAACACATCATTCCTCTCAAAGAAGACCAAAAACCTTTCAAGAAAAATCTAGTACGGATCAATCCCTTGCTGTTGCCGCCAATTGAAAAAGAGGTAAAGAAACTCTTTGAAGCCAAAATTATTTTTTCTTTAATATTTTCGAAATCGGTCGCCAACCTCATTCCTGTAAGGAAAAAGAGCGGCAAAATAAGGTTTTGTGTGGATTTTTGAAACTTGAACAAAGTATCCCTCAAGGACAACTACCCACTTCCTAAGATGGACTATATTCTACAGAAGGTAGTTGGGTACCAAAAGATGTCTATGTTGGACGGATTTTCAGGTTACACTCAAATCATGGTAGACCCGGATGATTGGGAAAAGACATCTTTCATGACACCATGGGGTACGTTCATGTATGCTAATATGCCTTTCAGCCTTATGAACGTTGGAGCTAACTTCTAGAGGGCGACAGATATAGCATTTGTTGTGGAAAAGGACAAATTTATCATGATCTATCCAGATGACGTCACTGTGTATTCTGACTCCAACGAACAACACCTTGAGCATCTGAAGAGGGTCTTCCAAAAATGCAGGAGGTTCATCATTTCGTTGAATCCGAAAAAATTACATTTCGAAATACAAGAATGTAAACTATTGGGGCACATGATATCGAAGGATGTTATAAAGATATATCCCAGTAGAGTAGAAGGAATCCTAAAAACCATCACTCCTCGCAGTAAGAAGGAGGTGCAGTCCTTTCAAGGAAAGGTGAATTTCTTGAGAAGATTCATCCCAAATATGGTGGAAATTATAAAGAATATCACCTGCATGCCAGAAAGAGAAATGATATCAAATGGAACCCTGAAGCAAGGAAATTGTTTGAATACATCAAGGTAGCGCTAACCAAATCTCTCGTATTGGCCAACCCAAATTTCACGAAGGATTTCATCTTGTTCTCATTCGCATCGGAGCATACCATCGTTGGCGTACTGTTACAGAAGGACAATCAGAATTTTGAAAATCCTATAGCCTACTTCAACAGGACAATGATAGATTCCCCACTGAGGTATGATATTATGGACAAAAAAGCATATGCCTTAGTGAAATCACTCAAATAGTTCAAGACTTACATACTAAATTCCCACATTGTTTCTTACATACCCAGTAACTCAATCAAAGACATCCTGACTCATCTTGACCCTGATGGAAGAAGAGGGAAGTGGATCACAGTCATGCTGGAATATGACCTCAAAATCAATCCCACAAAGTTGATTAAGGGTTTGGGCCTCAAAAAATTGATGGCACAGTCGAAATGAAATGTTCTGGGAATGAACTTCATTGTCGATATGACGGAGAATCCTCACAAAGAAACAACTGTGCAAGTGTCCCAAAAATTCATCGATTCACCTTGGTATGTAGACATCATTTATGTGATGGAAAATTTGCAAGATCCCCCGGGGTTAAGTAAGACTAAAGCTAGATTTTTGAAGCTAAAGGCCACTAAGTTTTGCATCTTAGGTAACTCTCTGTATTGGAAAGATCCAGGAGGGATATTGCTGTGTTGATGACTAGAAAATGATGCAAAATGAGCTATCAGAGAATTCCACAAAGGCGACTGTGGAGAACATCACTACTGGAAAACCACCATGCATAAAATTTTAAGGGTAGGTTACTATTATCGCAAAATATTCGCAGATGTGTACAGAGAAGCTTCTAATTTCCACGAGTGTCATATTTTTTATGGAAGGAGAAAGCTGCAACTCCTGTTACTGAAATCGATCTCGGTCTAAGTGTCATTCATGCAATGGGGCCTGGAATTTATAGGAGAGATCCACCCACCATCCTCGATGCAACACAAATGGATACTTATGGCTACAAATTACTTCACAAAATGGATCGAAGTAGTTCCAATGAAGCAGGCTACCCACATAGTCATCATTCAGTTTCTGGAGACCAATATCCTGTCTAGGTCCAGGTGCCCTATCAAGTTCATTATGGATAATGTGACCGCATTTAAGTCCAAGAAAATGGATAATATTTGCAAATATTACAATATAAACTTGGGACATTCTACAACGTATTACCCACAGGGTAACGGGTTAGCAGAATCATCAAATAAAAGATTAACTAGGATCATTAAAAGACTTATGCAGGACAACAAGAAGGTTTGGCATAAAAAACTCATTTACACATTATGGGATGACAGAGTCACTACAAAAAATTCCATATCGACATCTCCATTCCAAATCGTATATGGCGTAGATGCAATTTTCCCCACCTCACTGAGGTTGCTCGTTAGGAAGTTACTACAGGAACAAGAGATCGAGCCAAATGACACTCAAAGAAGAATAAATCAATTGATCCACGCGTAGCAGATGAGGGATCAAGTTAACAACTTATCACAACTGCACCAAGACAGGATGAAGAAAAATTTCTACAAGCACACTAAACAAGAGGAATTCCAGGTGGATGATTTGGTGAGAAAGTGGGATGCGAGGAACGAAGACAAGGGAAAGCATGGAAAATTTGATCATATTTGGATGGGACCTTTCAGAATTGGCACGTACCATGGGAACAACGCATATCTGTTAGAAGAGATTAATGGAGATTCCACTGGAAAAGGGCCTATGAATGGCAGGTTCCTCAAACACTATCTGGTTCAGTAAGGTCTGTTTTGTTTTTCATGTCATTGTAAATAGTCGTTTCATTTTTGTTTTCAAAGAAGGCATTTCGATTCAGTTTTCCAGAAGAAAATTGAAGCCTGGAGTGAAGGCCCTAAGTTTATGTTGAGTCTGGTCGAAATTATGTCAAGAAGGTCTAGGTTGTGTTTTTCTTTTCCGTTGTTTCAGAGTCTGGAATTCGAATAAGGCCCAATGGTCAGTACCTGGTCTGTTGTTATTTTCCACCTCACTGGGAGGATATCATCCCCATTGGAGCCAGTTGTTATCACCATCATTTTTTCATTTAGATTCAGTCTTAGTCGAGTCATGGTCCATGTGTCAAAGCATGTGAGCTCAGGTACCGACTAACGAATGGGTTGAAGTTAGCAAGTGGTTGATTGGCCCTTGGAATCGGGAAGGGATGTCAAGACCAAAAGATGTGTAAGTGGTAAAGGCATTTTCCCAAAGAGTCGGGTCCTGTCAGAAGAGAAGGTTTTACGTTCAAAAAGTCAAGGAAAGTTGTTAAATAGAATTCACGTCGATAGACACAATGACCATCATGAGCTCATTATGAAGTCAGAGAGAATGGAAAATCACGATGCTCATATCATGTATACTTTTCAACTCTTATCAGTTGTACTTTACATGCCCCGAAGTGTACCTGTCACACGATTGTGTTGTGAAAATATTCAGCTTTCTTCGAAACCTCTAGTCACCATGGATTCAATGTCCCCTAGCACGATTCTAGCTCTTGCCTGCTCAGATATAAATCTTGATTGCTCTGCATGTATTATGTTCACCAACCAAGTTTATGCTCTGTCTGTAATTCTTCCTATGAATCTTGAGTTTCTCATGGTTGGAAAGTCGATTTCCTTACATTGTGCCACAAACTCAGGTCAAGAAATATCACCACTTTGGGTCCATGCTAAATCCTTCGCGCGCAAGAAAAATACGCGTTGCACCTTGAAAATATATCAAAACATAAGGGAAGGCGCGAAGTAGCAGAAATGTGGGGCTCGAAACTCAAAACTTGAATTTAGTAAATGAAGATTTGGATGTCATAACATCTTTTGAACAGGTCGGATTCATGGTCTTTTGTAGGAAAATCCAAGGATTCAACGTGAAACTAGTAGATCAGTTTGCAATCTAGTTCAATGGGTTTCATGCAGTAATCGTAGGAGCCACTTTCCAAGTAACAAAAGAAACTCTGTCAGTCGCCACGGAGATCCCTTCATGGGGTGAAAGGTGGTTTAAAGACATGCCTTTGGACACTCTATGCTACGAGGAGTTCATCAAACTAAATTGTTTAAATGGGAATGTCGAAGCAGACATTCCAAGTAGATATCTGCGGGAACCTTTTCGGAATCTCCTGAGAGTGATTAGGAAAAATTTCACCTATGAAGGAAGGTTTGACAGAATTCACCCAGATCACATTATATTGTTGATTCATTTCACAGGAAGGAGACCATTAAATCTTCCTTTCTTCTTGCACCAAAGCCTCGGAGAAATGGCAGACAACGTTCGAGCTAAAATGAACCAGTTGAAGAAGAAACTATCTCATGTCTCATTGATTAAATTTTTGATAGTTGAGAAGTTGAGGTGATTGGGAAACAACTAGGATTAGTTCTTACTCACAGTTGGCATCCTTAGAGACCCCAAAGGAGATTCCTTTCTACCGGTGAAAAAAAGTGACATATCACCGCACGAAGACAGAAATAAGAAGGGTCACGGAGGAAGGGAAGACATTGGAAGTCCTATTCCTCCAACACCTGATACCCCAGAGAAGGGGTATGTCAAGGAAGAACAAGGAAACCAGGGAATCCCAAGTCCCAAGTGAGCCACGCACGAAGTCAGCTGTCAAAGAGTTACTCATGCGTGCCATTTAGCTAGAGCCTGTCAAAGGTCCAAGTCGAGCAGCTTGCAACAGAAGGAGAAGGATAAAGGTTGAAGGCATATATATTCGCGAACTGTCACAGAAGCTAAAGAAATCGCAACTCGCTATTGCTGAGTCATACCAGGAGAATAGGGAACTGAGACATTAGTTAGCAGTGAAGACCCTTGAGGCATCAGCATCATAGGGCTGAGAGGGAAACATGACATGGCTCAAGAGGCAGTTCGAGGAAGCAGAAGATACAATAATCCAGCTACGTGAAGCATAGAGGATGTCAAAAGAAAGAAATGCAAAGCACTTCAAGGAATGTGGACCGACATTGGAAAATGTTCGCGCAGCTCTGGCTAGCGTGCAGAAGAGGTTGAAAGGGAATGGGGTTCTGCAAAGACAAGTAATGAATCTGAAAAGGAACAACTGGTCTCTCAGGAGAATGCTTTGGATGTACCAACTGTAGATGAAGCCAAAAGCATGATCGACTGACCCCATTTTTGTCTTCTCAATGTGGCGTAGATTTTTTCTCCCCGTGTCATGTTTTCCACCGGGAAGTAGGGGCTTTGAAAGGCACCTGCGTGGAAAGAATATGACACAAAATGTTGGAGACCCATCTATTACAAAGGGCAAGTGTATGTTGGATGCGTGATAGCTTGAATAAAGGCGTTGTCCCCTAATTGGTGGTGTCATCTTGGAAACACCTGCGACAGTCCACAGTTACCCACCACATGCACACTCCAGAAAATGATCGTGCGACAGAAATCAAGGTCGTTACAATGGGTTATTGGATTCTAACAAAGAACTTGATCTCCCAAATACCCTGTCAAAGGAAAATCATCGACACATCACTCTCTAACGATGAAATCTTGTTGATGACTGAGTTGTCATGGCAAAGACATCAGTTATTGTGCGATCGAATATAGTCAGTTTCTATTTTTAGTAAAGTTCCATGTGAAGAGTCATCTAGCAGAGAATAGTCAGAGCCTGATTTCTAGGGATAGTAGTTAGAGGGCAGAGTAGCTCGAGTGACACACCATGGTATATATATTTCTTCTTTTCAATGTAATCTCGATTGATTGGAAAAATAGTGTAGACAAAGACTATTGAATGTATCTTTCGATCTCGGTTGAAAATTAATGCAAAGGTCCTGAAACTTTGACGAAAAGATTCTAATGGTGGAATTTTGATATATTTTTCTCTCTCTTTGCATACGTTCTTTCCTGTGTTCTTTATATTCATATATTTATTTATTTTTCTAAATAGGAATGTGATTCAATTCTAGAATTCACCATGCGATGCTCTAGATTTTTTCCATTTAGACGACTGTGTTTCCTCTAAGTGAACTCTGAATTCATCCCCAACGATGCTCTGAGTTGCTTCATGCGTTTTTCTCCCACCACACAGAACTATTTTTAACTAAAATAAATTTTTTTATTTATCCTTTACCCTCTCAAGTTTAGTCACTAAGTCATTTGTTTTTATCATTTTCTTAAACTGAATCCATATCCCTAGGTCTTGCTTTTCTTTCACCAATAGAATCAGAAAATATTGTATGAAAGTGTTAAATCTAGCTGACACCTTAAAGCCATAACCTGTACAGAGACGAAGTCTCAGAGAGATCCCTCTCTTGGTCAAAAAGGCTAGTTTTCGGCCTCAAAGTTGGTTTGTAGGTTTCCTCTATCATTCATTTTCTCAGTCGAATGAATTTTACAGAGTGCTAACAACTTATATGCATACAAGAATAAACCTGAATAGGTTTCAAATTCTAAATTAATGCCTATTAAAACTCCTTAGATCTCTCAGATCCTATGATCACTCAAGGAATCAGGTATCACATTACTCTGAGTATCTCTCTCTAGATCCCACACTCTTGATATATGCTTCTCAATAATACATATTTGATTACCTTCAATAATTTCAATTCAACAAACCCCAATCTTATACAAGACTTCTAGAACTCAATAAAAACATAGAAATGAAATTAATTCAAACTTAGGGAACCCACTCCCTTAATAAATTCAAAGACCCCCTAGATCTAATCAAACAAGGTGAGCTTAGGAAGAAAAATTCTACTACATCAAACTCCTAGGGTTAAAATGTCTCATGATCTCCTAATCATGAGTCGTCATTTGTTAAAGTCTTCTTGGATCCCAAACCTTATTTTGTTGCTTGCTTGCCTTTCTTCCTTTCACCTTGTTGATATCATATTTATCAACCAACTGTAATTTATGGTTGATTGTTTGTCTCATCCCATGGTATCTCCATCTAGACTTCTTCATCATTAGCATTCATATCTCATTAATCTCCATGTCCAATTTATCTTTTTGTTGGTACATTCCATTACTTCTTCTCTGAAATTTTCTCTTGTTATCTCTCATTTTTTGTTGCATATCCTCCTCTTGCATAAGATTTATAAGACTCTTATTCAATTCTAGTTCAAATACCTCCTTTACAACCTATTGGTCATACTCTGCAGCTTTATTTACCTTAATTTCTCTCAAGATAACTCCCTCTTCTTTCAATTCTAATTTTGCATGTTGAATATGCACTTTTTGATCTGCTATCTTCTTATCCAACAATTTCAATTCATCACACAAATCAGTAAAATTAAATTGAACTACATTTTTAATTTCCATGAAACATTCATCACATGTATCCATTGTCATCCAATCCTCTAATATTTCCATATCTTCCTCGGGTTTTGTATCTCTTCCTCCTAACATAGCACTATCATCCATTACATTCATTGGAATCTCGTTAAGTATGCATTCATGGTGAAATTATCCATATTTTGTACCTACATAACTTTAATGAGATGATGTTGCTTCATATTCCTTCTTATCATAATCATGGCTCTGTCTTTTCTCAAATTTTGGAAAATACACTTCTTAATTCGCCATCTTTATGATAGCTCCAAATAAATATCCATTATCATCATCTACATAACCTGCAACCATACACAAATTGTCAGACTTAAAAACGTAAGGTTCTCTAGCCTCGTTTGATTCCTCTTTCAACACATCCTCATGTTGATCTAAAATTTCCACACATTCCATGATAATTGCAATAAGTATCTTACCAATATCTTCATCCTCCTCTCTGAGGAATGATCCTTTCTCTGGTCCATAAAAGTTAACTTCTCCTTTTGTCATCGATATCTTTCTAAGCTCAATTTATCTATGTTTCTCTTCCTCCATCCAAGCACTCAACCTGTGCCTCAAGATATGCCTCAGCTTCCTTGCAAACAATTGCATTATATGCCACTTGACCTTCTTCTTCACATTCCAACTCCATATATGGTATTTCTTATTCTCATGTAGAAGCTCCATAATTATGTCAAGTCTCTCTTTTATCTCAACAAATTCTTTGTCAAACTCTTTTGACTCATCTTTCTACCAACTTCTTTGGAATCCTCTTTCCTCTTGTTGGGGATTGTCTTTGAACCTCTGTCATGACCATCAATATTCATATCCATTTATTCTCTTTTGAAATTCTCCTATTCCACTACGAGTTACATCAAGCCTCTATAGAAAGTCTCCTCACCTACTACCCAATACCTCACCAAGCTCCCTCCCAAGATTTTTCCTTTTTGTATCATGGGTTCTCTCCACTGGAAACTTTTGAGCACTCCTCTAATCTTCTCTAGATCTACACCTACTCACACTCTCTTAGAACTTCTCATGTTCTCCTTACTTTGAATCTTCAGCTAAAAGTGTGTACATCATTCTTTGTTGCAAAGTTTTTCTACAAGCTCCTTCACTTGAGAGATATACTTTCTCCCTCTTCCTCTATCACAACTCTACTGGCTATGAATGGTTGCTACCATTCCTTCTCCTTATGTTTCTACTACCTACAATAGCAAATGATTTTAACCAAAGTTAGTTTCAAATTCACCAAAAATGCTTGCAATATTTGTTCCTAGATCTTGTCTTTCATCCTCCTTGCACAGAATGGATAACTCCCAGTCACTATGCCTCTGCAGCCTTCTCTCATGCAATCCTATGATCCACTTTAATTTTTCTACTAGTTGTAATCTTCAAGATTCACTTCTAGAACTATCCTCTGTCTACAAATCTTTTGTTGCATATTTCCATTGTTCTTCAGCTTTCTTTAAGAACAAAATGTTATAAACTTCCTCATATCAAAGAGTATAAATACTCTGCATATTCATTTCTTTTCAAGAGAATACCTTCTCTGAATTCTTCTCCAATATCTTAACCTGTAAAACATTCAAATATGCACAAATTTTCCTTCGCTTTGATACCAAAAATGATGACTTTCCAGCCTTAATTCCACATATGAAAGGTTAAAATAATTTACTCTACGTAGCTATAAGATATTGAGATTCTCTCACAAGTTTAATTCGGGTCCAATAATCTCCTTTAACAAAGCCCTCGATGCTCTGTTGAAATGTGCACAAAATTCTTACCTTAAGCATTCATGGATTGTGTTAATTTCTCACACCAATTATATAAATCTCCTGAGACTTCAAACCATGACTTAGGATGTCGTATTCATTTTCCACCGTTGATATTAGTCTTATCGAACGATTCAAATCTCATTTTTCCATGAAACAAATCAGCCTTCAATCAGACAGTTATGATTTAATCGTGATATGATCCAACGATCATATATGAGTCTTGAACCTTCCCTTTCGGAATCCTAATGGATTCAATACCCCAGAATCTATAATCTTACAACTTACACCTTCCTTTCAAACTCAAATAGCCTAAAATAGTCTCCATCATTGATCATCCAAGATCTACAATCACACTTACTAGTCTTTGCTTCCATTGTGCCAAACCTTCGTTAAAGGAATTATACATGGATGCCATGTGTCACACTTTCACTCATGAATTCAATTTCCATGTGCCAAATTTTCATTCTCTAATTCCATTTGTCTTGGTATTTGTCATCTTCCATGTGTGTCTTTCATATATTTTAATCTATTCAACTCCAAATATATATTAATCGTTGATCGATGTTTCTCTATCAAAGTTCCTCCAGTTATTGGACTCTGATGGCTCTACTCCAAGAACCAATAAAATGTTGCCACGTCTTTCCTTTGTAGCATCGACCTAGATTACTTCGAACAAATCTGGACTGTTTCTTAGAGTCTCTCTTCTACAATATGAGTCATTGGTCGGAGTTTTGTTCTAACTCTTTTGGACCTATGGATGGTTGCTCCAAATCCTTCCATCTGGAATCTCGATGATCGTCGATCTCTTTGCTCCCCTGATCAATATACACCATTGATTGGACTTCCTTCGTCAAAGTATTATCCATTTCTACAGTCCAAAAGATTGTTTCCATCACATCGAACTTTGAATGAAGAAAACACCTTGGCCATTGATTTTCCTCCTCTGTTGATTTTCATCGTCGATCAAACTTCTTCTTTTTTCGAGATCTAGTTCACTCTGATACACAAACTCCAAATGATTGGAACAATTTGTGTCGATCTCTAAAACCAAAATATAGACGTTGATCTTCGATCTAACCTTTTTATCGATGGTCAGATCTTCCCATTGCACAACTTTCCTCCAACCTCAATCCACGGTCAAGACTTAATATAAGATTTAGCGAGCAGTCAGATTTCTCCCATGGCTTTACATATGGATTCAAAAACTCTCACTCACTTGGATCCTGATCTAAAAATCCATATCTCTCTAAGATCCTCAGTCATATTTGATCTCCCCTTGATCGATGGTTCATGTGTATCCACAATATGAAACGATATGGATCATTGATCCAAATGTGATCAATAATCGAGATTATCTCTTAGGCCCACTTCCTTTCACAATGAACCTTGATCCAATGATAATTGTATGTTGTATCAACCAATCGAATGGTCTGTGTTCCCTCACTTTGAAGAGTGGTAATTAGGATTGATTCCACTCTTAATAGGCGGGATTTGGCCTTGATCCTATTCATTAAACCTCAAATACCAATTGACTCTAGAACTTGCATACATGATTTAAGAAGGAATTCTTCACTATTCAATCATTAACGTCTTCAACACTCAATCTTGTAGAGATTTAAAATCACACAACAATGCATTGAGGTCCTTGAACAAACAATTCCATACAACACTCAAAATAGAGTGATTCCACTATTAAATTGTAAACATATTGTACATAGGTTTTACATAAGGCCTCTCTCCTCTAACGACCTTTCACAATATCACTCTTTCGCCTAATTTCCCCACTAGATGGACAACTCCTATGCCCTTAGGCTTACATATGTTATATGCATACAATAATAAACCTGAATAGGTTTCATATTCTAAATTAATTCCTATTAAAACTCCCAACATCTCTCGGATCCAACAATCACTCTAGGAATCGAGTATCAACTTACTCCTAGGATGTTTCTATAGATCTCACACTCTTGAGATCTACTGCTCAATAAGATATATTTGATTACATTCAATAATTTAAACTCAACAAACCCCAATCTTATACAAGACTTCTAGAAATCAATAAAAACATATAAATTACATTAATTCAAACTTAGGGAACCCGCTTAAAATACCCCTTAGATATAATAATAAAAGGTTATCTTAGGAAGAAAAATTATCCTTCCCCATTTCATATTTGTATAACATAATATTATGGATGGAAATTTCATCATAAAACCATAAACTCGATATTGAAGAAACCCTTTTGAAGGATATAGGTTCATAAGATCTTTTCTCTTGAATCTATGTATGGAAACTAATCTAGGAAGCAATGGCATATAACTCACAATATTAGAGTCAATTTTTCACATATCTCTCAATCCTTCAACAAATCCATGGGTTTTATCACATATCTCTCAATCACTTCGTTTGAATGCTTGGAAGACCATGCACTAGTTAAGAAGATGCACAAGACTACCAAGTGATTAATGGAATTGCTAGGAATTTACCAAAGAAAGTAAAGTCTTTCCCATATCAAAGAGAAGAGTCAATTCTAGGCACTTATGTTATCTACTAGTATTCATAACCAACAACCTACTCTATAGAGGCACATCGTTATCTTTGAAGGATGGAAAGCCTCCCAAGTGAGAAATGTGTTCAAGAATGTGAAACACTTGTCTTCGGGACTGAGAAAAGATAATAGAATGGTAAAAAAATGAGGTCTATAATTCATGATTATTAAAAACTAATTTTGAAGTTGATACATTAAAAAATTCATGGTCTCCCATCAAATCACTTGCTCGTTTGGCTCTTCAAAGGTTATCACCAGTGTCTTGAGCTCCAACAATTTCATGATGATCCACAATTTCATGAAAATAAATGTGTCATAATTATCTTCATGTGAAATACATTTTTTGGGTAATCGAATCACTTGAGAGGGATTCCCCTAATTTTAGTCCAATGTCAGGAGTCCAACACAATTGAAAGTTTGTCAATATAACCATTGGTTAGTGTTTTATGGCGAGTTACAACTCACTTCTTGAAGACATTCAAGGACACATTTAGAATTTGGTCCAGGGGAATAAAATCCAAACGGAGCAACATAATTTATTTTCTTAATCTCTTACAAGTGTGTTTGGATAAAGACAATGTGAGCATGCTATCCATAATCACCTAAGTTATTGTTTTGCAAAATCTACCCCTTAGTGAAAAAGTTGCATTGTCTCTTACCCACAAAAACCTTAGTTTTGGAGACCATTGAATAATTTTTTTTCCAGGAAATGGAATCATAGGAGATATATTACCCTTATAATATGATGTCAATATTCCAACATAATATGTGGTTTATCGATCTATGTTCTAATTAGTATTTTATAGCAAGTTGCAACTTGCTTCCTAAACCCATTCAAAGACACATTGAGATCACATTCTAAGATATTGAAAGTGTGTTTTTCCAAGGCCGACATGAATAAAATAAACATAATCACCTGAGCTTTTGTTTTGAAAAAGTAGTCATCATCCATCATGAATTCTCAATGTGATTGAGTAATTGTTATTCTCACCACATAAAAAATGTTTTAACTAAAAATACATGCAACAAAATTATTATAATCACGTACTATTGTGCGTTAGGATGACTGATTGAACTTGAATCCACTAACACTTGAGTAAAATTCAGACACCTTATCTATTAGGACACATGCACATCACCCTTATGGGTTCTCTTAATCACACTATTCAAATTTCAAGCAATTGTGCTATTCTTTTCAAAATAGAATGAATATTATTATCTTCAATTTTATGATTGTTTGACAAAGCTACTATTAAATAAGCTTACATGAATCATCTTGAGTTATAGGATTTCCAATGAAGCTATTATTAACAAAATAAAGTACAAGAACAAGTTCTATCTGTTAAATTAAGCAACAATCTAACATTATATTTCTTGCATGGTCTATTTATTTCTAATGCTAAATAGATGCGGATCTGTATGAATAAAATTACCGCCGTCTCATACTCAATGGTGTGTTATCTTAGGAAGTTGATTAGTTATATCAAATCTGAAGAAGATATTATTTGAGGGTTTTCTATTTCAACAAAATATGCATATGGACAACGCGATGAAATTAACTAAACTCTACCTTGAAGCTCGAGGCTTGAAATGTGCATACAAACTAAGAGTGATAAATAACTCTAGCTAGTCCAATCTCGATCCAAATGTGCAATTTTTCACAATTGTGCATATCGATCTCATATAAGTATAGGAAAACAATGGTGAGGTGTCATGGGTTCAATAATCTGCAAGATGGAAACAAATCAAATAAAAATGACACTATTGAAATGGTAATTGATGCTACAGGTTTTGGGGTGTCTTTTAATTAATCCATGATTTAGGAAGAAGTCGTTTTGTGGTTATTAATAGAAATATAACAATTTATTTGTTGAAAGACAGAACCGTTTACGAAGAGAATATATAGGTGTATAAATAAGCATATTGTGTAGCCTGCATGAATTCAATTGTCCATGATCATCTCATTGATATTTGTGAAGAAGAACCATGTTCGGATCTTGAGTGAAAGTTATAGGTAGGGTAGGTTATGGCTCCACTTTGACATGGGAGAGCATTCACTAAGGGATCGAAACACGAGGGCACATGATGTTTACATTAAATGAAATAAAGAGGTTTGTTGTGGGTTTCTGAATGCAATCCTGCATACCTTATCATATAAGTATGATGGAACTATTGACATCCACCTCTTGGAATGGGATAAGGGTGACCTTTAGATTTGGGTTTTGCAAAACATGTGTGTGTGTTTTGTGAAACTTAAATCTAAAGGTCGCCCTTATCCCATTCCAGGAGATATATATATATATATATATATATAATTTTTTTTTTTAGAGAACTGTTACTATAATGTTTCTAGCCATCCAAGCTATGCCATGCCACAAATTGTTTTTTCCTCTAATACCATCTAATATCTAAATTTATTGTATATGAAGACAAGTATGTATTTTTACAACATATAATCCATGCATAATTATTTACAATTACAACATAATATAATGAAACATGATATACATCATAATAGCATATAAAAGACACTTATATGTTAATTAAATCACCAACTAGATGCAAACCTCAAATGTTCCTCCCAACCATAGACCAAACTGGTTATAATCTCTCAACAGTGAGTCACCCCCGAGCTTGTTCAACAACATAGGTATTCCAACAGAGGACGGAAACCTTTAGTAACCACTCACACAACCAAATCAAAGATCAACATACTGATTTTTTCATGTGGTAAAACACCTATGGGAAACATCCATAGCCCCAACCAATGTGGCCACTTGGAGCAATTTATTAATGCAAACAAAAAATATTACAGATATATTTACAAAATAGTTTCTCATAATCGATCATTGGAAAATGACCCTCCATTCTCTTTAAATAGAGATCATGGACCAATCGTGTGTTAAGCCACATATCAATGTAGGCATTAAGATCGAGGAGAATATGAATCGTCAAATCACTCTATGTGAGGAACATATCATGACTATTGGATTACCTAACTACAAATGCATACTAAAGAAACACACTTTTACCTAACAACACAATGGACCAAGTTGATTTTAAATAACTCCTAAGTTTCTAAATATCCTAACATACCCCCTTAAGAGCAACTTGAGATATGATTGAAGGATTTACAAAAGAGACACAAAAGGATAAGGAAGTAGGCATTAGAGACTTTCCCCTCTTAATGAAAACTTCTTGAACTCCTAACATAGATCGAAGTTTGGGAAACTTCACTTCTATAAGAAACTTTGTGTTAAGCCCTAATATTGGCTCATTACCCCTTAATTGGGGCATATTATATTAGTAATGTTATTGTATTTATGTCGGATTTAGGCCATTAGTTGTAATTATACCTCCTAGTCTCCTATATATACCAAGGAGACATTTTCATTTTGAATCATCTTGTACTTGAACATTTATGTAGGGTAAAAGGAGGTTTCCCCCTCAAAGAGGCTTATTATCTGAAATTATCTCTTTTTCAAGGTGTTGAGTACTCTTTATGAGGTTTTTCTATGCTATATTGATATTTGGTTCTTAACATATGGAATCAGAGCTCAAGGTCTTGGGGTTTCATTGCTACATCTGAGACACCTTGGCATTTTCGCTATAACTTTTTTTCTACAGTGTTTCAGAAGGAACGGCTTGGAGGATATTTAGTAGACAGACTAAGGTACGTTGGGTTCAAAATTCATCTCCTGAGGCCTTATTCTTTCGGAGATAAACCCTCTACAAGATAGGGTTCTGGAATCATCCTGAAATGAGTCATTGCGGAATTTTCGCTATAAATTTTTTTTTGTAATGTTTCAGACCCTGAACTCTAGAGGATATTTACAGAAATTAGTAAGGTATCTGTGGTAAAAAGTTCAACTTCTGGGTCGCCATAAAATTGTAGATACACCCTGTGAAAGATAGGGTATCTGACTAGTCCTATTGACTAGTCTCAAGAAGGTGTTCCAAGTAAAAAAATCATAACTTCTTTCTAGAGTATACAAATTGAGCGGGACTAGTTTCATTGGATCGTGGACAGCCTGTAGTATTTCTGGTGCAAGTTTCAGAATTTTATATCAATGATTTTGTGCAGGGTATGCGATACAAGTGACAATGACTTACACAAACCCCACTTAAATGTTCAAGCACAAGATGATTCAAAATGAAAATGTCTCCTTGGTATATATAGGAGACTAGGAGGTATAATTACAACTAATGGCCTAAAGCCAACATAAATAAAA
>JZKD02S1679871.1:94578-108187 GCA_000966675.3 Picea glauca | reverse complement strand
ACATAAATAAAATAACATTACTAATATAATATGCCCAAATTAAGGGGTAATGAGCCAATATTAGGGCTTAACACTTTGTGAAAATGTTTGCAACTTGATCTTATGTAGGTAAAACGAGCACTTCAATAACTAGATCATGGATGGGATTTATGATTAAGTGCATGTGTAGATCGATTTGTTCACTATGTTGATGTTGAAATAGATATTTGGCGAGCTTGATGGGACTCTGATTTTCAAACCAAGGGGTGGTCGTATGTTGTTGTTGGAATCCAAAATATGAGAGGATCTTTTGAAGCCACATGGCTTCTTGACTTGCATTAAGTGCTTATCAATATTCTGTTTCTATTGAAGAAAGAGAAATATCTTGTTGTTTCTTGCAGGACTCAAGTGTCAAGTCTTGAACCAAGTGTTATCACCCCATAAATGATGGGAATCAACTTATGACTTGGATATTTTGGATATTATTTGTATCTAGTGTTCCTATTGGAAATTGATCTTTCATTTTGCTAGAGGGAAAAAAAAAACAAAAATTGAGACAAAAAGCCCCATGCAATAATAGTGACTTGGCCATACCTTTCAAGCATGACCAAGTTCTTTTAAATTTTCAATGTTGATAGGATAGTGAATACATCTGATCAGACCATCTAATCCTGGTCAGATAGCCCCTAGGTTAGAACTAGTGAATACATCTGACCAGACTGCCTAATCCTGGTCAGATAGCCCTTAGGAAGAATAATACCTTAACCCAATAGTTTAATCTGGGTTATTCGTCTTGTGAAAGTAGGTTAGAATGTAGATTAACTACTTGCCCCGCCTTGCCCAAATAAAACCCACTCGAAGAAAGTTTTAGATCAAGTCTTTCCTTGCCTTAGGATAGTTGGAATAAGGTCTTCGTGGTGGTGTCTATGACAAAATTGGATAAAACCCATGAAAAAGCACTAATCCTAAGTTTTTCCTACACATGACATTTGCCCCTCCCGACCTATGCTTCATTCACCTTTCAATGGTCCAGATCACAACGCTTGGATCAACGGTTCACATAGAATTCCGGACCCCCCCGCCCATTCTGCCTTTAATGGAGGGGGGGGGGTCGGAATCGGCGATAATCTTTGCGCAGATCTGGACGGTCTAGAACAGAGAGCACAAATCCACGGCTCACATTGGATTCCGGACCCCCCCCCCCTCCATTCTGCCTTTAACGGAGAGGGGGGGTCTGGAATTGGTTATAACGCAGGCGCACATCTGGACGGTCAGGAAGCCAGCACGCAGATCAATGGATCACGATGGATTCCGGACCCCCCTTGGTGTTCTGCTTTTAATCAAGGGGGGGGGTCCGGAATGAATATTCTTTACGGTGGGCCCCTTGTTACATGTGGCGTTGTCCTATTGGTTCAGAAGTCCCATCCTCCACATGCTGCCTGACATCCCGTCGCCTCTGGACGTCACCCTCCACTGAGCCCACTTGGTCCACTTGCTCCTGGGGTCATGTCACTTCCCATAACTTCCGTCAGTCCATGTTGTCAGTACCATAACCCCATTCGCACATGGACAGCCTCCTTTTGTGACTTTTACCCCCAATCACAACCCTCCACGTCAGTCGTCCGTATACTTTGGTCACCGTCACCAGCCATATCACCCCAAGTGGCCCATTGTCCATTAATAACCGGATAACATACCCGTTGTCACGCTGACCGTTTTCCCGCGTCCAACCGACCCATTTTTGAATAAAACAATCGTTTCCATTTGTATTCGTTATTCATCCATCGCGCCTGAAACCTTCTATTCCTCCATTGCTCCCACATTTATTTCACCTACAGTCAGTCGACCCCACTAATGTATCGTTTGTTGCAGGTACAGTTTCCGAAATGGTGTCTAAGACAAAGCAAACTGAAGAGGAAGAGAATATGTTCATTCCTCCTCCGGTTGACCTAGATAAAATTCCCCTGGTCGACAAAGATCGCTTGATAGCAGACACTATATGCAGTTTCGACTTTTCTGATCTCCAGTCATGGCTCCGGGAAGTTTTCCTGGACCAGAGCGACGAAATTGGACTCTGGGACTCCAATTTACCTCTGTATCTCTTCCCCCAGATTCATAATTTCCCCGAGTTTTCCCTCCAATGCTAGGCCCACTACATCCCCGACCAGAAAGCCATCCTCTCTTCATCTGGAGACATTCTTTTCTTCATCACCCCTGAGGATATCGACCAGATGTTACAAATTACTCGAGTGAAATCTGTGTCCCCCTATAATTTATAAATCCTCACTGAGCTATACCAGAAAATGACGTTCCCACAGAGAGCTCAGATTTTCGAGCTTTTTCTTCCCACTTCCGCTCCACTCCCGTCCACCAATCCCCCGTATCCTTCTTCCATGTTTTCCACCATAGGAAATCAAATTATTTCTTCTCTGTGTGCCCTTCTTGGATACTATTCTGATCAGTAGGTGGATGAGCCCATCCTGGGTTTTCTATCTATCTTCTCGAATGATGAACAGCCGACCACGCAGTTCGACTACAACACTTTCCTAGCCAATAACATCCATGAACAATTTGTGAATTTCGCCACAGAGGGCATGTTCAGGTATTCATCCATTCTGGCTTACATGTTCATCTATTTTCAAGCCGACAGGTTCAATTTCTCCATGCAGAAGATGGACGCCGACAGGTTCAATTTCTCCATGCAGAAGATGGACGCCGACGGGAGGCCCCAGCCAATCACAGCGTGGACTTCTCTTCTGAAACACAATTCGGTTGAATACGACTTCACAGTGTTCATTGACCAATTTTACCACCCTGTGGTAAGTATGTTGCGTGGCATGCCTGGGCCACGAATAAATGATGAAGTCCAGAGGATCCTGCATCTCTCGGACAACGTTCAGACAGGAGACTGGTATTTATGCCAGAATCACACAGAAATCAGAGTCTTTGGGTGCGAATTGGCGCCTTATAAACTGCCTCGATATGTACCGGTAAGGATTTTTGCATTAGAATATATAAGGCAGATTATGAATTCTGATGATATACATTTTGTTTCCCTTAAGAAAAAGCAACAAATGAGAATCAAGGGACAAATTGGTCCTTTCATCTGCAATAACCGAGGTGTAGGGGAAGAAGCAGATCGAATTTTGAAGGAGATGAAATTCTCTACAAGTTTCATCTGGCACTATGATCCTCACGGGATCATTTCAGATATGAGGGTGAAAAACAAAAATGCCCCGTATGCTCACAATTCCAAGCCAGAGATCGAGAAATTTGCGAATCAGACAGTATGGCTGCCTGATACTTTGCTAGACTTGGAACAGCAGGTGCCCTCTACAAGTGTGCTACCCACTACCACACCTCAGGTCCTCAAGGAGAAGAGGCCCCGACAGGAGTCATCTCCTCCTGTAACAGAGGTGTCATCGGAGGAATTCCAAATTCACTCCAAAAATCCGAAGACAGTTTCAACGCCCGGCACAACAGTAGAAGCCACCACAGTGACCACCACAGTGATCAAGCCAGTCACTCTTCCTTTTGTCTTAGGTCAGCATAAGGGAATAACAATAGCGTTAAAACCCTCAGATTCTCCCTTAGATACTCCGCCAAGCAAGATAAGGCCCAAGTTGGGCATTTTTGAAAAATACGACTTGATCAAGAAGAAGAACCAGACACTCACAAGCAGCACTTATGCATAGTTCCAGAAGCAGTCATCCACAGCCCAGCATAGACTTCTTTCGGCATTCGATACAGAAAGGGGTAGGATGCATATGGCATTCCTCCAAGCGCAAGTGCCGGATCCTAAGGTGATATCAGATTACAAAAGGGCCACCTTTGAGTTCCAGGCTAAAGACGTGCATCTAGCAGATCAGATGGATCTGCACAAGAAAACTGGGGAGATGGTTTTCCACACTTTGGCCCACGCTATAGCGTCTGCATCAAAATTTCGGGTAGCTTTGAACAATGCCCAGACCCAATTGAAACTGGAAAAAATATCATCCTTCACAAAGGACAACAAAATCAAGACACTGGAGGAGCTGGTCCTCAAAATTGGTTATGACCCGGCGAATGTCAAGGCTGCTGAAGAGATGATAAAAAATAAGAACACTGACATCGCATCTTTGAGAAAACAACTAAAACTCCCCCCAACAGAGGACCCTCAGGCAAAGGAAATAGCCAAAAAGGAAGGTGAAAAGGATGAGATGCTGAAATTGCTCATGGAGCAGAATGCTCAGCTAAAGGAGATGGAAGCTGAGATGGAAAGACTGTTAAAGGAGAAAGAGCAGGAAAATCCAATGGAAGGCATTCCATTAAGTGTTATCCCAATTGCAGGACTGAGCACAACAACAGTGACAGTCATTCCATCTGCAACATCAATACCCCTACCAGAAGGAGCAACAGACCTGGCCAAGTCTATGGAGAGAATGAACCTGCAAGAGTCAGAACTCAGCAGGCTTAAGAAAGAGGTGGAGAATCTCCAAGAGCTAAAGACTTCTTTCCAGACAAGTCTCTCCAAAGAGAAACAGGTGAATGAGCAAATCAGGAAGGAGTTACAGCAGCTCCAGAAACAGACAATGGCAGGAAAGACTTTGGTTGAGGTCAAAGATATTGTGTGGACAGATATTTCCAAGTCCATTAATGAAATCTCGCCAATGATTCAAATCATGTTTGAACAAAATGAGTTTCTTGAGAGGAGCAAACAGGCTATGGAGAAAATCAGAACGGAGCTGCGAGACATGCCAGCACAAGCTAATGAAATCATAAGATTCCTAAATTCCAAAACCAGGGAGGAACTCGAAGAATTAAATATTGAGGACAAGACGGAAACTATACTCGAAGTCAAAAGGGTCCTAACCAAAAGAGGTCTCATGCTTCAGCTAGAAGAGAAGATTCAGGTCATGGATCAAGGGGTGCAGAAATTTTTCAATAAGATAGATGCTCTGCAAAGGAAGGGTCTGCCTGGTCTGAAGGTCATTAATGACAAATTAATGACCCTCCCTGATTATAAGAAAAGGTTAGCTGAAGTGTCTAAGAACAATTCTAAGTTTGCAGGTATACAGAGAAGCATCACAGGAAAAGCATTCATGGATGCCTTGCAGTTGGATATTAGTATCCAGCACGAGATTAAGCACATATTCGTCATCAAGCCCACTTTTTCTAAGTACACGGACATGGATGAAGTGTATAGGAGATTGCTTAAAGTCACAGTGCCAGGTCACATGAGATGGGAAGAATTGTGTGATCTACTAGATTAACATATGAGCTGTCACATCCAGTCACCTGTCCAGTCAGAAGAGGTTGTGATGGCACCTCGCCAACGGCCTACCCCAGAAATTCAACATGCAGTTGTAATCAGTCATCAAAACAGTTTTGATTAGTTAAGTTAGTTAGTCTTAAAATAGTATGAGCACGTCCTGATCAGTTATGATAGGAGCGTATGTATTTTGTATTACAAATACTTCATTTTCCGAAGTGTCAAGGGTTGTTGATTTGCACACCCTACTGCTATCAAACTGTATCATTTTTGAAGAGATCCACCATTAATAAAGAAGAGGCATTTTACAGGATTCTTGCATATGTTCACTGGTGATGTGATTTTCTAAGTTAAATGTTTTCTTTCTCTGTGTTCATTTTTGTTTTCTGAATCTAATCTTTATGAATAGAGTTATGTTGCAGGATTTATCTTTGATACCCTATTTCCAATTCGAAAGATTTAAATGTTCATCTTCTAATATCTTCAATTAAGAAATTCTTAACTGCTTGTTAGTTGAAGTTATTTCCTCATCTGTTCTTCCATTCATCGTTTTAATTACTAAAAGATCCAGTGAATGTATTACCTCACCCTGTGAAAAACTTCTTTGGCGTTTTTGGTTATTTCTCAGATTTGATGAAACACCGACCCCATAGCCCAATGGATGTGTAGTTTGTCTCAACCAACTTTAAAAAAACCTTTACAACAAAACCAACGATTCCTTTAACTAGCCTAATATCTTAAAGTAAAACAAAGCTAAATCATATAGAGAGATCCCTCTCTGAAGCTGGAAAGGCTAGATCCCAGCTTTAAAAGTGGTTGGATAATGTTACCTTAGTAGATTTCTTCTTTTTCAGCCTCTAGGAAATTTACCAAGTGCTAACATAAGTGGCGACTCCGCTGGGGACGAAATAAATTGACATCTCATGACTTCTTTCCCCTAAAGCAAGTTTGACTCTGAGAAGAACGTAATGTTTAGAGGTTGATTAACTCTGTACATATTCTTTTCAGTATCTTCCTTAGAACCTTTTGTTCCTCTATGACTGTCCCTGCAGCAGTACAACCTAATATCGAGCCTGGATTATCGAATCAAACGCATATTGCGTCAAACCTTTTTGACATAATCCTCCAAACTGCCAATAACCGGGAAGAGCTTGAACATTCGTGGGCAGCCATTGAATGTGACATAGTTGCACAGGAACAATTGGAAGCTAGACGACGTCAGCATAGAAATCTCCCTTAATTTGCATTTACCATAAAATTTAAAATATATATATATATATATATATAAACCAAAAAGAGTTCTGGCTCCCAATAAAGTTCACACTCAATCTCATCTAGACCCAGAACCCTCCACAACATTAGATAACCCTGAGCAATTTTTGAGGCGAAAGACCTTCATTTCCAGTTCAGCAGGTTGGACTCCCCTTCACAACTCTCCTTCCTTTTCCGGAGAGCCAGATAACTTACAACACTTTGATCTTGATCCTTGTCTGCCATGAAACCTAGTTAGAACACAGTCTGAAACTTTTGTGTCCAAGCTCATCTTTGACCCAACTGTGTTGCAACCCCGAACTCCTGAAGTCTTGTCTCCCACAATTAAACTAAAAATCACTACCTCAACACCGCCCAGTCCATCATCGTCCTCGTCTTCCGTCGCTACCTCTCCAACCACTCAGTTCGTCGTCCCACATCTTCTGCCAGTCATGGTAGCTCAGTATGCTCCTTTGGTACTGGCCGCACTACTACATGCCATGCCCCAAGAATACCAGACTAGACTTCCACAGTTTGATGCAACCGGACCCTTAAATGCACAACAACATGTGGATAAAATGAATGACTACTTGGATTTACAAGAAGTCGACGAAGTCGACATTCAAATGATACTGTTCTCCCAGAGTCTGATAGGGGGCGTCAAGAAATGGTTCAAAGCTTTACCCGCCGCATCGATCCCTGACCTTGTCGCGTTCCAGAGAAGCTACCTAGACAGATGGGCGGTAAAAAAAAACCCTCTCCAAATACTGTCAAAATACGAGAACAAAAAAAGAAATCAAGGTGAAACTGTCCAAGATTATTGTACTCATTTTAACAACTTGTATAATGCAATCCCAACTGAAATCAAACCTCCCCCGGGTTTGGCATTGATTAAATTCCTTGATGGATTCGACAATGACATGTCTTACCAATTAAGAGAGAGAAATGTTGCCACCCTTGAAGACATGCAGAAAAGTGCTATTAGTGTGGAGGCAAATTTGTTGGCGAAACGGGCCTGTCAAAGGTCAGAAAGAAGGGTCACTATCAAAGAAGAACCTTCCACGTCGACCACAGATTCCAAGCTAGATTCTTTGGCCTAAACAGTAGAATTAATGATGGAAATAATGAATTTGTCCGACAGAAACCCTCCCAGGGACAATGCACCCGCTCCTCAGATTCGGAACCCCAATTTCCGGAGAAACCCTCCTCAAATCAGGCAAAGAGATCAAAGAGATCAAAGAGACCTAAGAGATCAAAGGGATCAGAGAGGTCCTGGTCAGCCAATCAGGCCTCCCTTGCAAGAAAACTATGTTGACAATGGGGGGGAAGTAAATGAGGAATTGGAGGACACTCATATCAACCTCATGGGCATTCATGATAATGAGGCCATTTTCCTTACTCAAGAAGAGAAGGAACTCTTTCTGCTAAATCAAACAAAGGTAAGTGAGGAGGCCGAAGATGCAGGACAATGGGACTACAAAAATGCTATTTTGGAAGTGCACTGCCAACACGATCTGTGAAGTAAGAAGACAGAAGGAAATTCCTCTAAAAAGACGACCGAAACACAGAGGGTAGCTGAGAATGAGAAAACCCCCGAGAACACCACTGCTGAAAAGTCTTCTGAGAAAGGTAAAACTGACGCTCCGGTGAAGAAAATCATCACCATACTGAAAAGATCGGCATAGCCCGAAGTTTCACCTGTTAATCTACCTAGTACATCTGACCGAAAGGATATGGCGGACCAACCAGAATCAACAAGTCAGACCCGAACACCTGCACCTTTTAGCCTGGAGGCAGAATTGGCCAAAATTAAAATTCCTGTCCCACTAACAGAGTTGATAAGCAGAGGCGGTTATCATTCACAGGTACTAAAAGCGTTAGCCATCGAACCCGAAATAGGCACCAAGGCCTTGACTATTGGATCAGTGACTCATTATGACACCGTGAACCTTATTGATGATCGTCTCGAACTCCTTTTCGGACCTGAAGTAGACGACCGAGATGATACCGGTGATGTAGCCCCCTTTTACATCAGTTTGAACATACACGACTTGATATTACATAACGCCATGTTGGATTCAGGAGCCTCACACAATCTGATGCCCAAAGCAGTAATGGAAAAACTGGGATTGGAGGTCACCAGGCCTTACAAATATCTGCACTCGTTTGACTCCAGCAAATTCAAATGTATTGGTTTGATTAAAGATTTGTGCATCACCCTGGTTCAAATTCCTTCGAAAATAATGGTAATGGACATGGTGGTTGCAGACATCCCACCAAAATATGGTATGTTACTATCTCTGTCTTGGGGAGATAAGTTGAAAGGAACCCTACAGCTGGATATGTCTTACGCCACTATCCCAGTGTTTGGACAACAGAGGAGGTTATACAGAGAAACATTGATGAAGTATATGGTCAGCAGTCAAGAGAAACCTCACAATTACCCCCTTTACTCTGCTCATTCTGAGTTAGATTCGTTCATCTTGTACAACGATGATGATGCGGAAGAGAAAGATACTCAGCTGATAGAAGAAGCAGCTAGTCAAGATGAAGGTCCAGAAAGCGGTGAGGCAGCAAAGATGGAAAATGTAATCACTGAAGATTTCCCCGTTGATTTATGGAGTATGGATTTCGATGGAGCTGTGAGTAAAGAAGGAGAAGGAGCCGGAGTCTGGTTGCATAATCATCAAAAAAGGTATTCAGAAAATCATTCCTATAAGTTAAATTTCCACTGCACTAACAACGTTGCTGAGTATGAAGCTTTAATGCTAGGACTGAAGCTGTTGAAAAGGGTGGGTGCTAAGCAAATAATGGTATGAGGTGATTCTGAATTGATTATTAAACAAATTAAAGGTGAATATGTTGCTAAACACCCACGCCTTAGAGCCTACAGGAATGTTTTTCTCGATGCTTTGAAGTGTTTTAATGAGGTTGATTTGCAGGTAATGCCTAGAGGACAGAATATTCTAGCTGACGAATTAGCTACGTCGGCTGCTTCCTGCAAGATCCCTTTTCGACAAACTCGCCCATACACGGTTGAAGTGAGGTGTAGACCGACAGTGCCCGATAATATCAGGTATTGGCAAGTGTTTGGAAATTATGATCAGATAGAGGACTTTCTGCAATGCAAGAACGATTTTGAATGTACAAACATAGATGTAGAAAATGAAAATGTAAATAATTCTGAGTTTGAAATAGATAGTGTTAATACTGTAAATACAGTAGATACAGAGGATTTAGTAGATTCAGGAGAGTTAGGAGATGACGAACTGGAAGCCAAAGTCTTGCAATTGAAAAGCAATGTTTTACCTAGAGGTCTCATCCCGTTAGAAGATCTGTTTGACAATGACGATGTAGCTAAGAAGCCCAAAATAGAAGCCCATGGGCAAGAGGTACAAGACTGCAATATAGGAACTGAAGAGAAACCTAAGATGGTTAAACTGTCCAAATCTTTACCCCCAGAACAAAAGCTTAAGTACATTGAGTTATTCAAAGAATATTCTGACATTTTTGCCTGGAGCTATGAAGATTTGAAAGCCTATGACACTAGCATCATACAACACAGGATTCCCATAAAGGAAGACCAGAAACCATTTAGGCAGAAACTTAGGAGGATAAATCCCAAGTTGCTTCCCTTAATAGAAAAAGAGATTAAGAAAATGTATGATTCCAAGATCATAGTCCCACTCTGTTTCTCTAAGTGGGTTTCTAATTTAGTCCCTACTCGCAAGAAAACTGGGGAAATCCGACTCTGTATAGATTTCCGGAATCTGAACAAAGCATCCTTGAAGGATAACTACCCCTTGCCTAAAATGGATCACCTTTTGCAAAGAGTGGTCGGGTCCAGTCGAATTTCTCTGTTAGATGGTTTCTCAGGCTACAACTAGGTCCTAGTTCACCCAGACGATCAGGAAAAGACCACTTTCACCACACCATGGGGCACTTTCATGTATGTGAATATGCCTTTTGGTCTAATGAACGTCGGAGATACCTTCCAGAGGGCAATGGATATCACCTTCATAGAAGAGTCAGGTAAGTTTATCGTCGTTTATCTAGATGATGTGACTGTGTTTTCCCAATCTGATGATGAACACCTGCGGCATCTTAGACGAGTTTTCAAAAAGTGTAGAAGGTTAGAGATTTCTTTAAATCCCAAGAAATGTCTTTTTGGGTTAGAAGAAGGCAAACTGCTGGGACACATCATCTCTAAGGAGGGAATCAGAATTGACCCCAGTAGAATAGAGGCCATACTAAAGTTAGACCACCCAAGGATTCTAAAAGAACTACAATCTTTTATAGGGAAAATTAACTTTCTTCGAAGATTTATTCCTAATCTAGCCGAGCTCCTCTGAAATATTACCAACATGCTTAAAAAGGACGCAAAAATAAAGTGGGACTTAGAATCCAGACAATCCTTCGAACAGGTCAAACGAGCACTCACAGAAGCCCCATTTTTTATTAGTCCCAATTTCACTAAAGATTTTTATCTTTTCTCTTTCGCCTCGAAACATACTATAGCAGCTGTATTGTTGCAGAAGAACAGTGAAGGCTATGAACAACCCATAGCTTTCTTCAGCAAAGCTCTAAGAGATGTCGCACTGAACTACAATATCATGGAGAAATAGGCCTTTGCTTTGGTAAAGGCTATAAAGGATTTCAGGGTTTATGTTCTCCATTCACACGTCATAGCATATGTTCCAAGCGCGGTAGTGAAAGATATCTTGACACAAGACAACCTTGATGGGAGAAGGGGAAAGTGGATTGCAGTTATTCTAGAATACGACATGGAAATTAAGCCCACAAAAATGATCAAAGGCCAAGGCCTTGCCAAATTGATGGCTGAATCTAACTTTCAGGCTCTTGACATTAATTTTCTAGACGTGGCAGATGAACAGGGTGAGATGGTGACTCCGAACGTTAAAGAGGTTTTTCTAAACTCTCCATGGTATGCAGACCTTATTTTTGTTTTACAAAATTTACAAGCTCCTCCTGGTTTAACTAAAACTAAAGCTAGATTTTTAAAGTTGAAGGCATTGAAGTTYTGTATTCTAGAAGGAAATTTATATTGGAAAGACCCTGCAAGTATTCTTTTAAATTGCTTGCTCAAASATGAAGCTGACAAAGTGTTGCAGGAGTTTCATGCAGGTGAATGTGGTGGCCATTTGAACTGGAAGGTTACARCCAACAAAATACTCAGAGCYGGATTTTACTGGCCYACCCTGTTYRCAGATGTACATCARAAAGTAACGGCATGTCACCAATGCCAACTRTTTGAGGGTAAAAGGAAACTTCTTCCTCTACCTCTTAAACCAATTTCAGTTGAGGCTCCTTTCCAGCAATGGGGACTCGATTTCATTGGAGAAATACACCCTCCGTCTTCAGGCCAACATAGGTGGATCCTTACTGCCACCGATTATTTTACCAAATGGATCGAGGTTGTACCAAGCAGGCAAGCCACTGACTCTGTTATCATTAAATTTCTTGAAAATAATATTTTGTCTCGTTTTGGTTGTCCTAGAAAGATCATTACTGACAATGCAGTTGCCTTTCGGTCGAAGAAACTTATTGACTTCTGCAACCGTTACCACATTGGCTTGGGCATTCCACAACCTAGTACCCTCAGGGGAATGGGTTGGCGGAATCATCAAACAAGACTTTGGTGAATATCATCAAGAAAATGCTGCAGGAGAATAAAAAATCATGGCATGATAAGATGGTATTTGCTTTATGGGCAGATAGACTGACCACCAAGAGGTCAATTGGTATGTCACCATACCAGTTGGTCTATGGTACTGAGGATGTTTTCCCAACTTCTTTGGGAGTTCCATTCATGAAGTTACTTCAAGAAATGCAAGCTGAGCCAAATGACTCCCAGAGACGAATCAATCAGATGATTCAGTTGCAATAGACTAGAGAGGATGTTTTCAACAAAACAAAAGTCATCCAAGAGAACATTAAGAAGATCTTTGACAAACGAACCAAGGAGGATGACCTCGAGCTGGGAGACCTGGTATTGAGATGGGATGCCAGGAACGAGGACAAGGGAAATCATGGGAAATTTGATCATCTGTGGACAGGGCCCTACAGGATCCAAGCTTTCAGAGGAAAAAGCGCCTTTCTGTTAAACAATGCCGATGGGTCAGATCTGCCAGGAGCACCTGTGAATGGAAGAATGCTGAAACATTATGTCCCTCCTCAATAAGAGAATTGAAGGACTCATTCTCCATTTTACATACCCGTTTTAATTTTCAGCCTTTACTTGCATTCTCCTGAGTGAAGGATAGTGGTCAGTTTGTTGAAGCCCGAAGAGAAGGCCCTAAGCTGTTGATCGATGTTTTTCGAAGTTTTCCTGAGAAATATACCAACTAAGGCTACTAGACAGATATGCTCAGAATGATAGGAAACTAGATTCTTGGCACTTAACAGGGAAAGCACCATCCCTAGGTGGAGCCGCTGTTATCACCCCATAAATTATGGGAATCAACTTATGACTTGGATATTTTGGATATTATCTGTATCTAGTGTTCCTATTGGAAATTGATCTTTCATTTTGCTAGAGGGAAAAAAAAAAAAATTGAGACAAAAAGACCCATGCAATAATAGTGACTTGGCCATACCTTTCAAGCATGACCAAGTTCTTTTAAATTTTCAATGTTGATAGGATAGTGAATACATCTGATCAGACCATCTAATCCTTGGTCAGATAGCCCCTAGGTTAGAACTAGTGAATACATATGACCAGACTGCCTAATCCTGGTCAGATAGCCCTTAGGAAGAATAATACCTTAACCCAACAGTTTAATCTGGGTTATTCGTCTTGTGAAAGTAGGTTAGAATGTAGATTAACTGCTTGGCCCGCCTTGCCCAAATAAAACCCACTCGAAGAAAGTGCTACATCAAGTCTTTCCTTGCCTTAGGATAGTTAGAATAAGGTCCCCGTGGTGGTGTCTATGACAAAATTGGATAAAACCCATGAGAAAGCGCTAATCCTAAGTTTTTCCTACACATGACATTTGCCCCTCCCGACCTATGCTTCATTCACCTTTCAATGGTCCGGATCATAGCGCTTGGATCAACGGTTCACATAGCATTCTGGACCCCCCCGCGCATTCTGCCTTTAACGGAGGG